>JARFYF010000012.1:31077171-31088606 GCA_030265395.1 Rhina ancylostomus | reverse complement strand
TTGAGTCTCATTAATTTTTCCAATATATTTTCCCTCATCATAGTGATGCTTACAAGTTCTTCCATACTATTTGAAACTAGTCCATCAGAAATCTTTGGGGTATTTGCAGTGTTCTCCACCCTTAAAGACCAATGCAAAGTATTGATTTAACTTGTCTGCCATTTCCTTGTTTCCTATTAGTGGTTTCTCCAGTCTTGTCCTTATGGGTCCCACACTTACCCTAGCTATCCCCTTCCATTTTACATATCCCTTGCCATTTGTTTGATACTGCTTTTCAGTTTTCCCTCAGAATTAATTTTCTCCTTCATTACTAACTTTTCTGTCTCTAATTGCTGACTTTTGTACATTTCCTAGTCATCTTCTGTGCTATATGGTTCCATCATTCCTTAGATCATCATTTCAGGAATCAAACAGGGAATCTTCCTGGTCAACTGATTCAACTCCACACTAGGCAGTGAACTGGCAACTGAGTCACTGGAGGGTCCCTGCTCCACCAAGCCAAAGGCTAATAACATCTGTGCACATCCACTTAATCCACATTAAAACTCTTTGGTACAAATCAATTCTCAAAAAGAGTGTTTACAATATCAAATTAGTACTTCCATGGGAACTGTAATTATTATTTAAATATTTTTTAGGCCAAAATCAACTATGTACCAAATTCTTTAGTCAACATTGTACATCTTTTGCAGCCAGACAGGTTTTGTTAATCAATGTTGAAACATTAATTATGATTTTTCTAAACTAGGTGCTGTTCAAAGAATTAAACAAAGTATTTTAATCACAGTGATTACAAATATGGAAAATGTGGTAGGTCTGCACCACACTCTAAATTTAAAATCTGCCAAGCAATGCATGGCGTTTTATATTATTGGTTACAAGAATTCTAAAATATAAACTGAGGATAAACAAGAGCAAAAAAGTTTATAGAAAATAGATGGAGTATAAATGAGAAACAGCAAAGACAGAATATCTGACTCAGAAGGATGGATTCTCAACATCATGAATTCCCCATTTTTAAGTAAACTGCCCTTGAGAAGGGGATTAATCATTTTATGAAACAGATCAATGGAGCTTGGGAACAAAATGATCGAAACAGAAGGAAACTCTGGTGCTCATCACCATACAAAAATTAGCATCTGCAATTAAGCCACACTGATAAGAAAGGAATATCTGAAATTGTATACATTGGGGAAAAATAAGACTAAACTACTTGAACTTAATTAGTACTTTACCCAAAATTAGGACATCCAAAATGTTTTACAGTCAATGAAGTACTTTTGAGAAGTGCAGTCACAGTTGTAGTTTAGTAACAAACAACCTGCTGGAAGAACTCAGTGGGTTAAGCATCTGTGGGGAGGAAAGAAATGTCGATGTTTCAGGTCAAAACCCTACATCAGGACTGAGAGTGGAAAGGCAAGATGGCCGATGTGAAAAGGACAGTAACTAGAGTAAACATAGCAGCAAATTGAGTAAACACGGCAACAAATTTGCACACAGAAGTTCCTACAAAATAGCAATTAAATAAATGATCAGATAATCTGTTTTATGATTAGTTGAGTGTAGATATTAGGCGGGATCTTTCATATGAAAGAATGACAGGGCTTGACATCTTATCTAATTGACAGTGCTTCCAGGAAAATACTTGCACTGTCACTACTGGTGAGCCCACCACTTCTTGTTCAAAAGCCAGCAAAGTCAGGCCCATAGGTTAACAACTGTCAAAACTATCAAAAGACTCCAACATTCATGAAAATTCAAAAGTGTTCAAAAATTAAAAAACATTAAGGCTTAAAAAAAATCAAAATTTAAGTCAAAAGAAACAAAACATTTAAAATACCAGGAAACTAGAATACCTGCAATTTTCTTCTCTTTCTTGGTACGCTTCCTCTCCACTGAAATGAATGCAATCACTGAACCTACACCAGGGCTAACCTCTGTGAGGACCCCTCAAAGTTTAGCACTTCCATGTTGGCAAAGACTGGTCCTCAAATGATTCAAATTGTCAATCTCACTCTTCTTGCAATAAAAATTGTGTGCAGCTGTTCTGAAGTGCAACTTAAAAGTACAACTTTCTGATTCAGAGACAAGGGTGCTGCCACCAAATTAAAGTTGAAACTCTGAACTGCCTTTATACAAACACAAAATCATACAGCAAAATGCCAGAAATGAGAAAAGAGGAACCCTTTCAGTTTCAGCCACTACCATTTCAACCACATAAATAACTCGCAAAATAAATTCATTTCCAGTTCTGGAGCTGTCTTTTTGTTGATACTAGGATTTCCTTTTATTGCTGGAGCCTCTCTCTAATTCCAAAATCACATTGCATATATGTGTCTGCACAATTATTTCCTGGAACAGAACCAAAGAGTCAATTTCCTTAGAAGTCCAGCAGGCTAGCTGCTAACCATTCGTTTTTGCTGGTCTTTCCAATCACACATGTTACCATGTTGTGTCCAGCTGAGCATTCTACAGTTTAGTCTCCAAACAAAACTTGGATGATGTCCCAATGTGCATTTTCTCACGGGTTTCATAATCTAAAATCTAGTGACTTTTTCTTTTAATATTTAACAGATAATTTACGATTTTTTCCACAACCTGCCGCTGTTCTTACACCCAATGGAAGTGTATTTAATGTCAGTTTAGAAGAGATGTTTATTTTATGGAAATGACCATAAAGAACTAAATACAAGGAATTGATATCTACTAACTTTTGTGCGTCTTATGCATTATCAAATGCTTTCTTCTAATATCCAACATATTGGAAACTATAGGAAAGGAAGTGGATGTTGCATTGGGTTAGCACAATCTCCATTTGTTGATAAATACAGGGATTGAATCCAATTCAAGGCAATGAGTTGAAAGATTCCTCAATCTATCAGCTTCAAGGGGTCAAATTTATTTAGACATGGATTAGTATCATACAACAGTGAGTTTTTTTTACAATGGTTGCAAATGGTGTTGAAACATTATGGCACAGACTTGCTTGTGAAAATAAGATCAACTCTGATACATCTTTCTAGATCATCTCAATTAGATAATTGTGGTGAGCATCTGGTATATAATTGCTTATTGCAGTGAAATGGCTGATTTGGGAGCTGCAAATCTGGCTTTACAACAGCAGTTTAGAGAGCTGCAGCTCAAAGTAAAATTTTTATCTCTGCCACCAAATGCTTTGCAGCATGCAGGTCCTCTGTAGATTGGGTTTGCCAACCCATTGCTGTGCAGTGGTGAAACAGATCAGTAAAAATTTCTCTTTCTAATAATCCAAGAGGATTGTACCTGGATGTAATAAAAGTTTAATGAATAATTTGCAGCCTCCTGAACCAAATAAGAGTTCATCAATTTCAAATAATGGCTTTGATCTATTCATTTAAATCTCACTTTAATTCATTTTTCTCTACCTTCCCCTTTTATCTTGTACCATTGTCCCCCCCTTTAATCATTTAATTTCTTCTGCCTTCTTTCCTTTTGATCACAGATTGAAAATAAATCAATTATGATGAAAGGTCATCAACCTGAAACATTAACTGCTTCTTTCTCCACAGAAGCAGCCTGGCCTGCTGTGTGCTTCCAGCATTTTTATTTATGTCAGATTTCCATCATTTGCAGTATTTTGCCTTTGGGCAATCACACTCACTTTTCTTTTTGTTTCTTTCTCCATCCTCCACGCCCAACTTTATCTGCATCCTAAAATATGTTTTAATTCTTAACCTTTACGAGTTCATATGACAGATCACTGACCTGAAGCAGGTGTTTTGTTCTTCTCCAGAGAGCTACCTTGACCACCTGATTACCTCTAGAAGTTTCTGCTGTTATTTCCTTTCATTAAAGCTCAATAAAGTCTCTTTACTAATCATTATTTTCCTCAAGTGATGATACAATTTTGTATCTTTTCATAAGAAATAGTACTTACCAAACACAAGTTTAGGTCTATAATTTTAAAAATGTAGTGTTTTCCAATGAATGAAGGATAATAGCCTTGCATACAAGGAAGGTTTGTTTAAAGAAATTACTAATACTATAGCACAAGAGGCTAGCATACATATTGTTTAAAAGTTGTGCTTTTGATATTCCAAGTAATTGTATATGTAATGTTGGGCATAAAGGTAACATTATATTTGTGAAGTTTCCTTAATCCAGATAGATCTTTATGGTATACTTTATAGTTACTCTGTTTGTTGATCTACTAAAGTGTTATTTTTGGTGATCTTTGACTGGAGTTATGCTTCCCATTCAGCAATATCCCTGATGCATTTAACATTATGGTTGCTTATTACACCAGCAAAGTAGTTTTCTGGCAAGAGTGGTTAAATGAAATTACATTTATGAGAGGAGGAGGAATGTTGCAGCAGTTTCATATGAATTAATTTAAATTATACTCATTGATATCATATAGCAAATAGAAGAGAAAAATCAGAAGGAACATTTGAGCCCTGGGAATTGGACAGTACTTTTAACAGGTGATGAGTGTTGGAAGAGATGGCTGTGGTTCAAATAATTCTTCTTCCTTGGTAATATGAGATAGAACACATCTTTTGGCAATGCTTCAGGACATTCTTTTCCCACAGAAAAGCAAATCAAAATGTGACATCCCTTGATGCATCAACCGATAGAAGACTGCCCAGTGTGAGCAGTAAGGGAAGTTTTCAAAATGAGAACAAGTGACATTTGCAGGTCAGGCTCTGCTTCTGACAAGGAAGATATTTGTAGTGTCTGTCAATGGTCCATTGCAAGATCTGGATATATTTAAAAAGGGAATACCTGCCTATATTTCATAAGAAAAAGAAAAATAATTATTTAAACCTTTATAAAGTTATAATTATAAGTGTTTATAATCATATAAAAGTTTATAATTATAAACCTATATAAATAACCTTTTGAAAAGTGAACACAAAAGAAAATAAGTTGGTGACTACATTTGTGTACTTATAAATGATATTTGACCTTGAACTTGCTGCAAAATCACTACCATTATCTAACACATCAGTTTGAAGAGTTGATACTGTATTCATCACTTAACTTTTGTTTTCAGTGTTACGTTCACTGAAGGCTTCCAATTTTTCAGGTTGGTCATAAATTTAAGAACCTTAATTTCAAGGCAGACTTGATGAAAAAGCTCTATAAATCTGATGGCAGCAGATTATAACAGTATGT
Source organism: Rhina ancylostomus (assembly GCA_030265395.1). NCBI lineage: Eukaryota > Metazoa > Chordata > Chondrichthyes > Rhinopristiformes > Rhinidae > Rhina > Rhina ancylostomus. The sequence goes on along the minus strand of JARFYF010000012.1, from coordinate 31,083,449 downwards.
ATAATTGAATGTCACTGAACATTCAAATAACCAAAATCAAAAGGGAAATTAGTAGTGGTGGAGTAGCTAGTGAGTGGGAGCTGAATTCCATTTGGTAAATACCACCACTGGGAACTTGTGATTTCAACCAGGCAGGGAGAAGTGGGAGGCAAATTGATGGCAGGGGTTGCCTAAGATTTCTGTGTGGTGGTCAGAGGAGCAGTCCTGGTTTTAATGGAACTTTGGATGGAGTATAATAGGCAGCCACTCTGCTATCATTTATGCCTAAATTTAAAAGTTATGGCCCCAAAATTCTGCAGATTCTTTCTTCATTCTCTCACTCAACTCTTCAGGGAGAGGTCAGTAAAAATTCAGGCAAATATCATTAACTGCAGAAATCCCCAACAGAGGCAAATCTCACGCCTTACAGAATTAGATTCCATCTTAACCAATGTAATTTATTAATGGGAAACTCTTGAACAAAGCCAGGTTTGCTTGACCATGGACTGGGGTCTTTGAAATGTAGTAAAATTAATATAAGTAATCAGTTGATAAAGTAAGGCTGCAGTTTTGTTATAGTCTCTGGAAAAATATGTATATTCCTTGGGATGAAGCACTTGAAATATGGCTCAAGACTGAATGTGTCATGATTAATAATTCCTAAATATTTAGATGGATTATCTACAAACTTACTTTCCAAATTAACTATAATTCCCTTTAAGGGGTGGGGATGTGGGTGAAGCATTACAGCATTACATTAGTTTTAAGAATAAAAAAATTTGCAAGATCCAGTCAGGAATAAGCAAGGATTTAACTTTAGGCAAAACTGCTTTATTTTTATTAATTGTGAATCAGAATCAGGTTCATTATCACTGACTTAGAAGTAATGAAATTTGTTGTTCTGTAGCAGCAGTACAGTGCAAAGACATAAAATTACTATAAATTACAAAAATAAATAAATAGTGCAAAAAAAAGGAATAATGAAGTAGTGTTCATGGACCATTGAGAAATCTGATGGTGGAGGGGAAGAAGTTGTTCCTGAAACATTGAGTGTGGGTCTTCAGGCTCTTGTACCTCCTCCCCGATGGTACTAATAAGAAGAGGGCACGTCCTAGATGGTGAGGGTCCTTAGTGATGGATGCCACCTTCTTGAGGCACCAGCTCTTGAAGATGTTCTCAACAGTGAGGAGAGTTGTGCCCATGATGGAGCTGGCAGAGTCTACAACCCTCTGCAGCCTCTTGCAATCCTGTGCATTGAAGCCTCTGTACCAGGCTGTGATGCAACCAGTCAGAATGCTCTCCACCTTACATCTATAGAAATTTTCAAGAGTCTTAATAACATACCAAATCTCCTCAAACTCCTAACAAAGCAGAGTCACTGGCGTGCCTTCTTTGTGATTGCATCAATATGTTGGGCCCAGGATAGATCCTCCAAGATGCAGCGGCACCTATAAACCATAGTGCTTTATTACAAAATCAAAAGGCTAAAAAATATAAGCACTTTATAAAAGGGCACCTTGGCAATGTAGCATTTCAGAATGTTGTTTGAAACATTATCCCTCAGTTCTGCTGAGAGAAATGCAGCCACTGTTTACAAGAGAAAAAGTTCTCAATGGATAAATACTCACTAATTGAACCATTAAATTACTTCAAGCCCAAAAGGAGAAGCTCTGGAAGATATAGGTTCAGCCAAACGAACTTGAGGCTCAATTAAGTGATATATTCAGGAAATTACTCACCATAGTAAAATCTTCAGCATTTAAATTCCAGCTCTGATTGAGGATGGAGTGTCACGTGCAGGTATAAATGGAACCCAGTTCCAATGTAAACCTGCCTTTGTATTTCACTCCAAACATTTTGTGATGCAGAGCTACGTCTGTAAATTGGGATGGGATGCACAGCTTAGGTGAGGGGCTCCAGCTCCAGAACTTTCTGGTCATTGTAGACATTCCCCTGAAGTTTTAACTGCTTGGGGCGCATGAAGGCAGCAACAGATCTCAAACAGCATGCAGATACTTCATTATTAGTGATCCGATCATCAATGCACACACAGAAAATGTCGAACTGCTTTGTTTTTTTAGATTTTAGTAGTCATGTGGAATAGCCTGGTTACACTTGAAACTTATTTGGCCACAGGTAATTAACAGGATGGTAAAAGATATAAAATAATAATTATTGCAGTCCTGATGCAAAATAATAAACTCCACATCCCTATAATGGAATGTATTAACCACAGAGAAAGGAAATGGCAAACTACAGCCTTATGTTGCCATTGCACAGCTAACTGTAACAGGCAATCTTCAAAGTTTCACTTCAGGACCACAGCTACTTGCGTGCACATAAAGCCTCTTGCAGTAAAAACCCACTGCAACAGGCTTTATGTGCAGTGTGTGACTGGTATAGGAGGGGGCAGAAGCCTCCTGCTCCTGTTGCACCCTCCTGTACCAGTCCCACAATGTTCCAGTGTAGTTTCTCCAGCTCCACCACACTGCTTCAGTGAAACTTGTAGGTCCTGTGTTAAGAACTACCTTCCCCAAGGAGTAATTAACCAGGACCAGAGTTTCAACTGATGCAGCTTTGGAATTCAGGTGCCAGCTATCTCAAAACACTGAGAAACATTTCAAAAATATCAACCCAACTCACAATGGCTTAAATGCATTTTATTGGGCTAGTGAAAAACATTCAATAACTAAACACATGGGAGTTGATATTCCTGTAGAATGGAATGGAGTCAGAACTTAATCGCAGGATGAATTTCTATTTAACGCATGCCCAGGTTGATGATTATGACCAATTTTCCAGAATCAACATTTACATATACTGGATGTAAACTGGGACCAACTGCAGCTTCTCCAACCAAATAACCCTCTCAAGGTTAATTTGAGATCCATCATCTGATCCTCTTTTGCACCAAGAAGCCACACACACAAAACCCAACTTTCCACCAGAACTTATTGATTATAAACAGGAGTGTGAATATCTTTTGCTGATTTTTGTCCCCTCCTTAATCCACAGCCTGTTAGTACCCTATCCATTGTTCCAGATGTGAAAAGCTATCTGACTCCAGATTGACAATCAAATCAGGACCTCTAGTCTGAATACAACATTACATAAGCACCTTCACAGGGTAATGTAGATAGAAATTGTAGAATTTTAATATGAAGCTCTGAGCAAAACAGAAAGGACAGAAAAGCAAGCAAACCGATATCACCTGCAAGTTTTTCTCCCAAAGAAGAATACAAACATGAAGTACACTCTAAGTATTTAGGTACAAAGCAATGTATACATTTTGCACAGAACATGTAAAAAACCCTTTCTTCAATTGCTGATTTTACTGGAAGCCCTTAAGCCACTAAATATCCTCCAAGTTAACCAAATGAACTCAGCCCTCCAAAATTAAAACTACTTCAGGGCCACCCAAACACTTAACATTTTTAATTGTGTTAATTCTAGGGTAAAGAACATAAAAATGAAAGGAAACATTGTTAAAACAGGGAGATAATTAACTGTTGGCACATTTTAGAATATTTTGTAGCCTTCCTTCAAGGTTTTAAATCAAAACTATTACACTAGTTCATACCCAAAAGCTTACTTTTAAACCATCATGTTTTATTCCCTCTGTCATGTCATAACCCCCTTCCCTCCCACCCACCAAATATGTTATTTAGAATCAACCATAGATTTCTATTAGTAGTTATGTGAAGCACACCATGTGTATTGTTTGGTTCAACTTCTAATATTTGATCAAAATGAATTTTGTTTTAAAAAAAAATCACCTACTGAATTCAATACTGTTTAGAAGCACTGTCAAACCCACCCCATTTTGTTTGGATCACCAATACATATGTTCCAATGTTTTAATACAAAAATCAAATCATAATTGAACCAAGCAATTAGAACCCAGCTAAACTGAGATGGCATTACAGTCAGAAATTAGATTCCTCATGTGCAACAAGAATGTCAGCACCAATTTCCAGTTTACATGTATGGCCTTAGCTTAATAGGTCAGGCTTAGATTGTGGAACTGCTCCAGACATTTGAATGCACAGCCAGCACCTCTCAGGCATATGTACTATCCCAGAATGCAAGCATATCACTATAGCATAAGTTAATTGTTTATCTAAAGATAAAGCTGCAGTTGACTGATTAAATGTGAATGACAACATCAAAGATTCCACCCATATTATCCCTCTCACCCTTAACATCACTATCACCCAACAATACTCTAAACTTTACCACAGCATTTTCAATAAAATTATATAATATAAAAAGTCTCATGCACGACACTACATCTTTGAGCTGTACAATTGAATTTCAATATCCCTGCAAATTAATCAAGGAAAGAATGTCAATCTGTACACCCTGCATGACTTGTGCAATTCAACCCAGTCTATCCCTGTGTGGTAAGCTCTAGCACATATCAGCAACACATGCAATAACAACATTCATTGTGCAATGCTCCCTTACAGCTTAATAGTTGACATTGGGTCCCATTTTCCTGTTTTAGAAACATTGTCGGGCACTCACAGGGAACCAGATTTTCTTCCACCTCTACCGTACTACTTAAGGGCCACTCAGTTCCATTTCACCCACTTCTGCGATCTGCTCCATAGCAGTTAGATGTTGTGGATTCAGTAGGTGACTAAGCTGGTGTGATACATCTCCATTTCTCTAGTTATTTCCTCTTTCTAATTTCTGTTCCAGTGGCAGTTCCTCTTGGTGTGCTGGTCAGGTGTCAAAAGCAGGACAGACATGTCCAGGGACTCTGCAGAAGGAGGGGAAGAAGGGCTCCAGTCAGTCGACCCTATCCCTACCTACAACTCTCAAATAAGCAACGGATACAGAGGCTAAGGACTTCCAAATGCATGATGATATTGACATTCTACAGGCTGAGCTCGATCGTGACTTAACTACTCTGCCTGTAGAGGTCAAAGCCATTGTCACCCTGTATTTCTTAACTTTCTGATTATTCCAAACAGCAATAGCACACATCCCATATATCCAGATTCCTGCATTCCACAGGATTGGGGAGATTACTGATACTCTCTACTCTAAGAGGTGATTTGTCACCTTTCCCTTGAGCAAGGACCATCATAGCAATCAAGTGAATTTCCAAAGAATGCAGCATTCCTGAAGATTCAAGAAGTCAAATTGTATTCATGTGCTACTTTGGGGACCCTTGAGAACCAGGAACTCCATATGTATTGCAAACTATCACTGCCTAAATGTCTAGCCATGAAAATAGAATTCTCATGGCCTGTGAAGTCTGTGCGACTCACTTATTCTCGAGTATCCACCATACAGCTGATGCATGGAGTGATGGTTCTTGGGGGACTAGGAGAATACACAGGAGGCAAAGCATAGCCCAAGTGTAGAGAAACTTTGTAATGGTAGATGCTGGACCATGAAGAAATAGAAGCAGCATTTAGGATGAGAAAATGGAGTCCGCATTACTCAGAGGCACCCTGCAACATCCCCAAGAGGGCTAGATACTTCATTGTCATCTGATGCATACTTTATAACTGTGCCTCAAAGGCAAAGGCTTTGCTAGAAACCATCCAAGAGGATGAGAATGTAGAGGAGATGCGGAAGGAAGAGGAGGAACTTGCATAGGAGGTGACAGAAGAATGTTGGGAAAATAGTGATGAATAAATACCCTTTCTGGGCATGCTCTTGAGAACCTCGCTCCACTGACTCCTCTCAGGTACGCAGGTATTAACTGGGATAATGATAGCCCACCTAGCTCTGGGACTTAACAGCTAATGGTCCCATGTCAAAAGCTTACTGAGTGACTTGCACCATGCATTTTCACTGCAATAGACTAGATCTCACCAACAGTGACTTGTGCAAACCATGACTAACGTCTACAATAAAAGCCAAGACTAGCTTACAAGATGCTGAGGATGACAAGTAAACATATTTCAGCAGAGAACTACCTCCTCGTTAGCTCCTCAGGAAAGTGAAAAGGCACTTTCACCAGCAAGATCTCCGCAACTTGAGAAGGATTCTCTGCGTTAAGTATCAAACAGTGCCAATAGTTCTGACTGGAAATCTTTATCACGGGCAACTGCCTTCATGAAGATTTTCAGCATACCCAGAGGAATTATTAGTTGCAATGGATGGGCTTCTTGAAAGGTACTTAGAAAGCATGATTAAACTTTTTTGGAGCTGGACCACTATTGGCACTTTACTCTGTATATTAAAGACAGCAGGATGACTTAATCAGTGACTCTTTCAATTCAATTATCAAAGGTTCAACAGCTGTTAAGGAATGTGAGTTGCCAAATTAATGTTATTTC
>JARFYF010000012.1:31039077-31049704 GCA_030265395.1 Rhina ancylostomus | reverse complement strand
CAACACATCTTTTTTGCCTCCACAGATGCTGCCTGGCCCACTGAGCTCTTGCAGCAGCTTGTTTTTTGCTCCTTCAATCCCTCTGCTGTTCCAAAACCTACCAGTCTCATCCTTCTATATTAAACAATGGAGTATCCACAGAGATGGAGAATTCCAAAGATTCAGGGTAAGTAAATCCCCCTTATCTCAGACCTAAGTAACTGACCATTTATCCAGAAATCACATCTCATGTATCCTTGGCCTCCCAGCTTCTAAGTGGCAATCTCTCTCACAAGCTTGTATGTCTCACTTCCCCACTCAGTACGCAGCAATCTCTTTCAATCTCTCTTGATGTGACAAACCCATTTTCAAAGGAATTAATATACACTAATGAATCTATCAAAACTGACTAAAGCAATTATGTCATTCAAGCAGTCCCCCAAATAAGGCCTCCCTAAATCTGTGGACAATCTCAGGAAGACTTCCTTACTTCTATGCTCTGAACTCTTTGCAATAAAGTCCAGCACAGTTACTACCTTGTTAATTGTTTGTTGTACTTGCATGTTTACATGCAGAGCCTGAATCAACACAAGATCCTGCTGTGCATCAACATTTACTACTTTCTCGCCATTTAAAGGGTATCTTCCTATTGAAGTTAAAAACTTAATTTCCCCACCAATTCCTTGCCCACTGACTGAACCTGCTTACATTCTTTTGCAGATTCTCTGCATCCTCCTTAACAAATCCAAGGATTGTTTTAACAGCCAACTATAATGCATTATTGTCTTTTCATCTTTCGTTAATGTAAATTGTGAATAGCTGAGGGCCCACTACTGATCCTTGAGGCAGCCCACCAGTAGCTGTTTAATGAGCTGAAAATACTCCTGTTATTCTTACTGTTTTCTGTTCTTCGACAAATTCTATATCCAGGGTCTATCCAGTGTTAACACCAATCTTGCAATTCTTTATTTCATGTAACAACCTTTTGTGGCATCTTATCAAAATCCTTTGAAAATTCAGGTACACTTTATCCACTGGTTCTCCATTATCTATCTTATTAATTACATCCTCAGAAAAATCTAATAAATTTGTCAAATACAACTCAGAAAAATCTATTAAATTTGTCAAATACAATTTGTTCTCCATGAAACAGTGCAGACTCTGGCTAATCAAATTGCAATTGTCTAAATGTCCTGTTACCATGTTTCTAACAATAGATTACAAGATTTTGCTAACAGCAGATGTCAACCTTACTGATTTAGGGTTGCCTTTCTTTTCTTACTTCTCTATTGTATATTGGCATTACATTTACTATCTTCCAATCTGTTGGGACACATCCAGAATGTAGGAAATTTAGGAAGATGATTACTCAAGCACTTTGTTCTTTCTGCAGCCACTTCTTTTGAGACACTGGATTTCATATTCAGAGCATTAGTCCAGCTTTTGTCCTAATTTCTTTGCCCCATTCTCTTTAATGACATCAATTACTTAAGTTCTTCACCGTCTTTAGACTCTTGACTCCCCTCCCTTTCTGTTCTTGAGGACTCCACCATTACAGAAATCAGCTTCAGGCTATTAATTTCATTCCATGTAATCATAAGAGATGGCTGAGAGCATTGTATACGACAAAGGCTCAGGATCCAACAACTGCTAGTAACGCTGAAGGTCTGTGCTCCAGAACTTGCCGCACCTCCAGTAAGTGTTCAATGTAGCTATGTGGAAAGTTGCCCAGATACACCCTGTCCAAACAATGGAGAACTAATTTAAACCATCTACTCTAAGTCAGCAGCATGCTGGAAATGTGTTAACAATGTTATCAAGCAGCATTTACTCACCAATAATGAGCACATTGATGTTTAACTTTGGCTCCACCAAGACCACTCACAGCTTTGGACTTCATTTCATACCCATGATGCAAACATTACAAAAAAGAACCAAATTCTACAGGCAAGACCAGAGTGACCACCCTGGAACTCGAAACAGCATTTGACAGACTGTGGTATCAATGAGTCTTGATAAAACTGAAGCCAATGAGAATCAAATGGAAAACTCTCCACTGACTGGAATTGCATCTAACTATAAAAATGAAGAAGATCTGGCAATGTAAATCTGGTAACTCAATCATCTCAGCCCCTATACTTAGTTGCAGGTGCTCCTCAGTGCACTGTCCTACACCCAGCCATCTCCAGTAATTTCATTGATGACCTACTCTCCATTCCAAGGTCAGAAGTGAGGATCTTTGCTGATAATTGCAAGATGTTCAATTCAGCTTTCTACTCCTGAGATAATGGAGCTGTCTGCATCTGGATGCACTGAGACCCAGATAATATTCAAGCATGGCCTGGTAAGTGTCAAGTTAAACTTCTGCCACAGAACAACCAGACAATGGCCATCTTCTTCAGGAAAGGAGTTGAACCACCTTCCTTTGACATGCAACATTTTTTCTATTGACAGATCCCACATCACCGATGTCCTGGGCATCACCATCCATTAGAAACACAGGAGGATCAGCCACAAATAATTTGGCTACAAGAACAAATCAGGAGCTGGGTATGAATTAATAAACACACACATGCACACACACAGACACACATAACACTCCATCGTGTAAAGTGTGAAAGCATTAAAGGTTTTGGCCTCCTGAAAAATTAATGCAATTCACATAAAACATGATTGTCATCACATAAAAGTCTGCAATAAACATCTATAATAATTCCTTATTTGGAAATATTTAATCTAAGAAATTCAGCATATTCTCACCAACCAGTGTAATATTAACTAATGTTAGTTGAAGGGTCCCCTAGTCCAGATGAAAGGTCTCAACCCAAAACACTGACTGCCCATTTCCCTCCATAGATGCTGCCTGACCTGCTGAGCTTTTGCGATTATTATTCCTTCTCTGTGGCTCATGATCCCATTGACCCCATTGCTCCTCACCAACAGTAAATAGCAAGCTCAAACACTGGACTGCAGGGGCAGTCTTTATTTTCTACCATTACACCTACTGATTTGGTTTCATCTTCAAACAAGGAGATTCCTGCACCAGCATTATTTATGGCCATTCTGCAATATTAACATGAATGTTCATCGACGAGTAATTAATTTTAAAATGTTAAGATAAAACTCTAATATCTAATTTGAACAAGATTAAAAGTACAAGATAAAAGTAAATTTTTAATTGGTTAATAAGCTAATGTATAGGACAATATTTTGTATAGTAGGAATTACTGTTTTCACCCGAAAAGCATTTGAGGAGAAATTGGTCTCTGGTCCTTGTCGTAAACATGCATGAGAATATCAATAGCAATGGATGAAATTCTCCCCCAAATTTTCCTCACGAAATACCTCTGGCAAAATCTTTTGGAAGAAAGCAGGAATGTTTTATGTTTGTCATGAACAAGATCTTATGCAATAGCATGACACCAAATACCATTGTGTTTATAAACAGAGAAAGCTTTGCAGACATTTTGTTTTTAAAAAAGGCAGCACCCTTTGGAGAACCCTGTACAATATAACATTTGCAAAAACACAACTGAATTCACTTACAGCAAACGTGAAGAATATAATTGATCCTTTTGCAACAATGCAGTTCTGCCAAACTAAAAGAGAACAATTGCAGAAGCTTAGTCTCACAACTGCAATTTGACAAAATAATCTAATCAAAAGAAACTACGTCTAAAAATTGCAGTTAAGCAAAAGAAGTGTCCGCAAAAATAATTGGCAGCATAAACCACAACAGTGTCAGATAATCACGCTACTCAAGAAAAATTGCTAGAGAAAAAAAATATCTTGCATCCAATGTGACTACTGGTGAAAAGTCAGCTTGGTGAACTCTGCTTGATATATACTGACACTGCAAACACCAGTTATAAAAAAAGACTTAACCTGTATTACTTATGCATCAATAAAATAGAAGACTCTAAACCATGAGGTTCAGATTCTTGTCAAATATAATGTTTCATTCAGAAAACTTGACTTAGGGAAAGGGTGTCATCTTGTCATTTTAAATTTTCACTGAATCAATTAATAGAAACTATTTAGAATATTTCACTCCTCTACACAAAAGCATACCCAACATTTTTTTATATACAGACCAAAAATACTTTTTAAATCCAATTTTCAACAATGGATGATTCACTTAAAACTACAATTACCTGGACTGTTTCATCCTTTGTGTTTGATTAAGAAATTACCAATGCTCTATTCTACTCTGAAAGGTATTTTACACGCTGCACCTTCTTGTACAAGTTTTACTCTAGTATGAGAGAAAGGGAGCGAGCACAGCATATCTCTGGCTGAAAACATCTGCAAACAATCAACTACAGTTGAGCTGTCCAAACACCCCTCCTCCATTCTTTCAAATAATTAAACTATTTGCTCTTTGATTTTACATGAAAAAGCACTTCTATTAAGGCATACAGAAAATAAATTTGGAGGACATCACAAACAAGTTTTTAAAACACTATTGTTAAATTTGAAGGGAAGCTAACAACCAAAACATTAAATAATGAAAAGTTCCAAGTGTACACATTAAGATAATGGGTCTTTAACGTAACCTTTATGGTGAAGGTTCAGCAACATAACTGCATATCCACAACGAACAATTCTGAAAGCATTCCACCAGATAAATGGAATGAGGGATGCAGAGAATAGAGAAAAGTAAAACTCATCTTTTTGGTTTGGAAGGATTTTTCTATGGATAAGCTTAAGCCCACTTTAAGAAATGTAGCAGCTTTTCCAACTGAACTGGGAGTGAGGTCAATGCATCAGTTTGCTCCTGAACTCATTCCATCTGGAACATTGTCAGAAGAAATGAAACATATAAATTGAGGGGAGAAGAATGTTCAGAGTTGGTTGGTAGGATGTTGGGGAGTGGTTGGGGGAAGAGGAGGAGGGTGAATAGGTATGTAAGTGGGAGGAAGTTGGAAACAGAAGATCACAAAATATTGGAATTTTTTTTAATTACTCAGTTACTTGGTTTTCACCAGTACATTCACAAGGGTGAAATGACTATTTATATTCAAGTAGGTAACTACTTAATATTTTTGAGTCAAAGAATTAATATTCATTTTCTGTAGCCTATCTAGGCAGGAATACAAATTCAGATGTAACAACCAGATACAGCTCCATCATGAAATCTGTTTTCAGGAGGAAACTTTTCTTCAGCTACATATTAAAGTTATTGTGCTAAAAGGCCTTAAGTAAGGAGTTATCTTTATTTTGAACATGTTGTCCTGTTCTTTACCTATCTGTGCTGGTAGTCTTCTGACATCCCTAACCACTCTTAAGCCTACAGTTTACAAGCTTATCCAGAACACTGTACAAATTCCAAACTCATACAGGCACAGCCAGATCAGATTTTAGTCAGTGTATTACGACCAGTTTGAGAAAAGAAAGGACATCATCAGGACATCCCGTAATCCTTCACAACTTATGAATTACTTTGAAGTGAAGCCAATGTTATGAAGACAAACAGAACAGCAAATTTACTCATTGCAAGTTCCCTAAAACAAAACACAATATCAACGCACAAGTGTCAGTTTTGGTGATGTTGGCTGAGGAAGAAATGTTGGCTAGGGCAAAGAGAGAACTCCTTGTTCTTTTTGCAAAGCTATGGGAGCTTATACATTTAGTTAAGAGACTAAATTTGAGATCTAATCAGCCCAGTTATGCTTTCAATTTTTAAATACCTTTTTAAAAATTTTTAAAAAGCCTGAGTTAAGGAATCAAATAACTGTGCATTCTTTATCCAAACAGAGTTTTAATGCAAAATGAATTTTAAACAAATCATTCTGCAGAACAAAGCATTTTGTTACTTATCAAACCAAAGTCACACTAAGATGACAATAATCTAAGAGAACTACAACCAAATGCCCGAATGGAGAACTTACTGTTCCCTCCCACAGAATCAGTGAGTCTTTTCTCACCCTCAAATTCTCCTTCTAGTCATGACACTAGCTCACAACAAGTTTCATATTAGCTAGCACAATAAAGAATTCCAAATATGCAATAAACATGTAGTGTGAACCACCGTGCAGGAGGTTAAAAAAATAAGAACGACCTTAATAAGATGCTTAGTCATTAATTTGCTGTGAGCTGCATCCATTCCAATCAGAGAAATTAAATGCTGTCTTTTTAAAACTGAAAATCCCTGTAAACCATAATGATTTGAAATTAGAGAATGTGTGATAAGTCAAAATATATGTAGAAGGTGTGTGCAAGTGAAAATTTCAATTTTTTTTTAAACATCTAACTTCCTATATGGACTAACAAGAACCACATCTCCTATTTGTGGTGTTGACAGCAGGCAATCTCTGGATACAAATAAATATTACATTAATTATGTAAAAGTGTTCACCAAGGAAGATAAATTGTTCTGTGAATTCTGAAATGTGTCCAATATTACAGAGGATATTGGAGTCAGTGTAGCAATATATCTGCAATCTCTTCAACTTATCAAACGAGCTAGCTGGGGCAATACTTGGCACTGTGCTTCCCATCAGCAAGATAAATTACTGGTATGGGTAAAATTCCTCACAAGTAAAACTAAACAAAAATCACAACTATGTTCCAAAGTGGCCATAAATTTGATCTATATAAGTAAAACCTAATGAAGTCTTAAAGTAAAATTTGTGTATGTCTTACCGTGAAGATAGAAAAAAATGTTTCACAAAATATGTCAGTGATCAACTGAAGGTTGTTATCTGGGGCTTTTAGGATGTAGTCATTCTCAAAGAGTTTGGGTGAGAAATTTCTCTTAGACCTAGGTGTTCAGTTTTTGAAAATGAAAGGGGAAACCATTGAAGTTGTGGTATTGTATTACCTATCTTCAACCCAATTCCCCTATGAAATGACAAGGTCACAGGAAAAGAACAAGATACAACCTTGTTTCACACCATTCAGAATTTTGAATACGTCAGAAATGAAGCCATTGGAAAGCACCTAGCTAGATATGGTTCTGGAATAGACACGTGATTTACATGAACCACTTTACCTAAAAGGCTACACACAATTGTACATTATATTCCAAGCAATTTTTCTGTATTTGTCTCACAGTAAATATCAATGTCCATGGTGCTCTGACTTGGTCTAAAACTATACTGTACTTTTAGCAGGTTCTCCTTTGATACATTTTCAATGAGCCTGTTCAGTAGAATGAAAAAGATTTTAACTGCTGTACAGAGAAATGAAATCCAAGTGTATTTTGTTCCTTTTGTTTTTGAATGGTGATAGTATCCTTGAAATCTTGTGCATTTCCTCTTTCTCCCAAATTCTCAGGGTGCTGTGGAACACCTTGATAGCCATGCGCCTGCTGCTTTAGTCAGCACCGAGCCATGATTCTATTGTTTGTGACTATTATTGATCTTTTCAAAAGATCCCCTTTCACTTTTTCCCTGGGTAGTTCACCCACAGGACTCTTGTGTGTTTTGGTCTTTTAAGTGGACTGTCAATGTGTTCAGCCCAATTCCATACGATTCGTTCCACACCTTTGATGAGGTATGTGCCATCTGCTGATTTCAAGGGAGGTTTGTCAGATCTGGATGATCTACAAAATGTTTTCAGAGAACCAAAATATATTTTTGCCTTGTTTCTCTCAATAGAGTGCTTAATTTCTGCAGCCTTTGACTCTTGCACTCATCTGCCTTTTTTATGTGCTACTGACATTTTTGTGTTGAGACAACAATAGCTCTAACAAATATAGTGTAATAGAGAAGCATGTCACAGGAATTAATTCAAATGTAAAAGGAACGTGCTTTCGGAAGGATGGGTGAAGCACCAGTTTTATTGCCTGGAATGGGGTGCAATTGAAATGGTGATATTATTAGATGTGCAAAATCATAAAACAGGATAGATGGGAAAGCCCAGTGACCAATCCCTTCTCAGCATTCCAACTGGGTCAAAATCAATCAAGATAGGCTAGTGAATACATGTCTAAATTTGTAAAAAGCAAATTTAAAATAGATATCAGTCTAAATGTCAATAACTACTTGGAATGAGCTATGGCTGGCAGAAGTGTCAAATCTTAGTTATGCTCAAAGCAGTTCAAAATTTTAATGTGAAATGATCTTTGCTCACATTCAAGATGATTCAGAGTTGAGATTACAATCAGCCATGATGTTATAAAATGGCTGAGCAGGTTTGAGGAGCCAAGCAACCTCCCCTCCCTTGTAATACAAGTGCTTATTGCCAAAGTGAGAGAGGTATCAGCCAACAGAGCAAACAGGAGGTGGTTTTCTTTTAAGAGGTAGTCAACATACAGTAGGATTCCTGCCAATGTCAGCCCAGGTGCAAGTAACATTCAAACATGAATGCCTGCAGAAAGAGCTGTGAGTACAGAGCAGGTTGACACACAATGATAGAGAGAAATAATTGCTAGTCTACCTGATGCAAAACTTGCTTACTTTTAGAGAGGCCTAGGAAAGTTAGAGATGGAGATAAACTTCTAAAAATCCTTATGCAAAATAAAAGCATCAGTAAATATTATGCTTGCTACAACCTGGTGCAAAACAGAAATGCTGGGAGCACTCACAGGGTCAGGCAGCATCAGTGGGGAGAGAAACTGAGCAGATGTTTCACGTCAAGGACTCTGTCAGAATCAGTTTTGAGAAAAGCAAATAGGTTCTCTGATTTGTCCAGTTTTGATGAAGGATCCTTGACCCATGAAGTTGACTCTCTCTCTCTCTCTCCCTCCCCACAGAATGCTGCCTGACTTGCTGAGTGCTTCAAATATTTTGCAGATTTCCAGCATCTGCAGTTTTTTTCTGCAATAAATATCTCTGGTTTCCTCCCACATTCCAAAGATGTACGGGTTAGGACTGTGGGCGTGCTATGTTGGTGCCAGAACTGTAGTGACACTTGCGGGCTGCCCCCAGAACACACTGCACAGAGGACGCATTTCACTGTGTGTTTTTATGTACATATGAATAAAAGAGATATCTTATATTTTGTATTTGGTCAATTCTTGAATAGTCTTTTTAAAAAACAATTTCTGTAAAATTTCTTTAACAGTAAGTTGTCAATAATAAACTTAGTCGGAAATTGCAATGATTCCATTCAACTTACCCTAATTATTTCCTTTGGTACCGATACAGATGGATATCTAAATTGCTTACTTGATGAAAGTAGGGCTGATTGAAGAAGTTTGGGATAACAGGAAGTTTCATGCAAACTATTAGCTGAAGGGAAAGTTTATAAAGTCCCTTCCACCAGAGGGACACATTTTTAAGTGATGGTGTATCTAGCGGTCAGATGCATGGCTGGAGCCAGGCACTGGTGCGGTTAGATTTGTGGCCAGAATAGAGTATCAGTGCACTAAGGTGTACGACCAGAGCCAGACACCAGATATGTGGCTAGATGCATGACTGTAACTAAGGATCAACAACATATTTTGGTGTGTAGCTGGAGACAAGGGTTGGGAACGTGGTTAGGTACAAGGCTGGAAGTGGGATCCAGGAATGCAGATAAATGTGTAGCTAGAGTGAGAATCAGGGATGCAGTTAGGTGTGCAGGCAGAATCAGGGACTGGGAATGTTGTCCAGTACACAGCCAGAATCAGGCGCTCGTGAACGGGACATGGTCGGAATGGAGGAAGAGAGGAGTGTTCAGAAGCCAGGAGGGGGGCAGTGGACATGGGTTCCTGAGCTTCATTCCATATATGCAAGATCAAGTGAGTACACATATGGCAACCAGAACCTGCACCCACTAATATGTGGGCATGAATGTCCATGCAACTACTTGTCTCCAGCCCTTAAGGACCCCCTTGCCACTGAATCAGTTACTTGCTCTGTGCCGCCCACATGATAAGCTGGTGTGAAACAGCTACCCCACATTAAAACAAATAGTGCACTATGAAGTTTTGGTCCTGGAATGTCTGAAGGAGCATCAGAGACAATCCCAGCAGGGATGAACCTGAACTCCAGTTCACTGTCATGGGTCAGGAACTCAGACACTTAGACATGGACATTGCTGCACTCAGCAACACTCAACCACTCATTCTGTCAGCCATCAGCTGCTCCATCTGTGGAAGAGTGTGCAGTTTCCCCAAATCAGAGAGAAAATAAGCCATCCTCCATCCCACTGAACTGCTCAAGAAGAACGTTTATAATCGGACCATTTATGGACCTCAAGTTTTTACATGAATTCAGTGAGGATTTACCCAGTGTATAACTACCATGGAGGTTCAGACAAAAAGAGGAAGAACTTTACAAGAGGAAGAAATTTACACCCAAGAAAGGAAACATGTCCACACCAGGTTTGTCAAGTCTTTCCAAATCATACTATGAACTAGTTTGCTGCAGTAATCGCTGCAAATGTGGCAA
The DNA here is from genome assembly GCA_030265395.1 of Rhina ancylostomus. NCBI lineage: Eukaryota > Metazoa > Chordata > Chondrichthyes > Rhinopristiformes > Rhinidae > Rhina > Rhina ancylostomus. The sequence continues at coordinate 31,039,406 of JARFYF010000012.1, read as the reverse complement.
ATCCATCAATGGCAGAACTCTGCTGGTTATAATCTTCCTTTTGTTACTTAACCTCACAGAATCGAGAAACTGAGCAGCCCTTTAAAGTCAAAACTTAGTTCTGACAAAGAGCCATTGACCTGAAACATTAACTGTTTCTCTCACCACAATTATTGCCTGACCTGCTGAGTATCTGCATCATTTTAATTCATATTACAGCATCTGTAGTTGTTTAGATCACATTAATGTTAATATTTTCAGGACACTATGACACAGCCAAGCAAGGTTACCTATGGAAGAGATGCACAAGGGTGTGAGAGATGTGAATGTGATTTGCTAATCAGACATTG
>JARFYF010000012.1:31022290-31036452 GCA_030265395.1 Rhina ancylostomus | reverse complement strand
GTTGATTGATTCCAGCTGCCATTATCTAAACCCATCCAGCTGTGGGGAAACAAACAGAACCATAAGCAGAATATCACCATTCAAATCAATGTTTTCTCTTTGCCTGAGAACTTACTGCCATCAGTTACAAACAAAACTACAAAGCAACTGTTATAAATTATCATTATTACATTTTCCTCTGCCTACATTTTACCCTGTTAAACATGCAAATGTGAACTGTAGATTCAGTTCAATTATGGAATCCATTTGATCAAACAGCACTAAATTCTACAGAAGGAAATTTCACAGCAAGGTAGATCATCCAAGTTCTTGCTTATATCGGCTAGTTATAATTGTAGGAAGTCCAGTCACATTTCTAATTAAGTAAAAATGATAGTTTTGACCAGCTGCAGTACATTCAGCCGAAGGAAGGTGTAGCACCAGTCCTATGATCGGACAGCTGCATAAGTGAAATTCTCAGAACACTCAGCTTCACAAAACATAGACTAGCACCTTGCAACTCAGAATAATTTTGAACTGGAAGATTAATCTGAACCAAAATCAAAACATCCACTTAAGTGAGAGGTTGATTTTAAATTGTTAATTGTGGCGTCCAAATGAACAAAACAAACATTGAAAGCATAACAGCAATGAAAAAACACTAATAATCAGAATGTTTAAAACAATCAGAGATATATTGGTAAATCATAATTACATGAGTACAGTGAAATTTAAATGCTTAACAAATACTCGAAATCGTTTGCCCTCAAACAACAGATTATTTCTAGGCAGAAAGTTAAAACTTTCTACTGTTTGCTAAGTAAGTCTCAGTGTTTGCCCAGCAAGTCTCAGTGTTTGCCCAAGCCTGCAAGGTTTGCTGCAGGCATTTTAATAATTTTGTTTTTTTCAAACAAACTGTAATACAAAGACTTAAATGTTTCTTTAAATGAGCAACTATTCTATTAAATTGTAAAAACACCTCATAAAACTATTAAAAAGTGAAATCTGTTATGAACTATAGAGAAATGAAACACTCTGTGGTAGAGGCTTGGTTTAGCACACACTGTTCATTGATGTATACGGTGAAATGCTTTACAAAACAAATCTTGCTTTAGTAGAAAAACAACAGTTGCTGACACCTGTTGCTTACCTGTCAGTCCATCCTGGTGTTTGGATACTTCCACCGGAGTCAATCATCTGAAGATTAAGAGGACTCGCAGATATTTGAGAGCTGCAGTCCACTACACAAAGACATTTATCTTACTCTCCCTGCAGAGGCAGTGTTAGCAGCCTGGAGGGAACTGAACTTCTTGCCAAGTTTTAATCCCATACTGAATTTCACACAGCACTGCCTCACCTCTTAAGTCACTGTGGAATATAAATACATTTCTCCTACTGGTTACTGGGAGCAGTTTAATGGAAATTTGCAGAAAAGAAGAAAACCTGGAAGCCATCAATTGAACGATGCCCAGCATCATTTTTTTGGTTTGCATTAAACATAATGTGCTTTCACAAATACAAATCAGTATTGGCACTACAACAGCAATAATCAACTATTAAAAGGTCATACCTTAAAAGGTCATCAAAACCATGGTTCAGGCAAACCTCAAATCATTGTAAACAGCTAAAGGAACACATTCATATGATAACTGCAGACTGAAGAGAAGGGAGTACAAGGAATTCTCAGCAAAACAAAACAGGAAGATTTGCAAATACTGACTTTCATGCCGTATTTACTTTTCTCAAAGGCAAATGCAACTAGCTATGACAATCCAAAACCATGTGAGTGCCAAAATGTGCATTGTAGAAAACTAAACAGGATTAGAGAAAGAAAAGGAATCTGGTGTCCTCAGGTCTGGAGCAGCCCTTTTCATCCAGAAAATGAGAGTGTTCATTGTTCAGGCTTTTAAAGCTTATTTATGGATTACCATTCCATAAAAGATTATGTGGTGTATTGAGCACCCAATTACCCATGGCTCAAATCAGCACTGGTCTGCTTGACGGAGAACAGAAATATGAGCAACAGATTTCAAAGCTAATTCATTTTCATTGCCCTGCAACTATATGCTTGAAACATGTTTCACCGATTGTTTTTACAAAATGTTTTTAATCACTTAAATGTGACTGGCAGAATATACGAACAAAAGTCATTACCGCTATTAGTTTATATATTAATTTGTCACCTAATGTTTACCTTCAGGTCGACTCTCTTTTGATGTTCTTCGACACCAGAGAATTCTCTGTATTTGTCATTCAATGAGAGAAATCAAGAAATTAGAAGGAATTTGAAATGAAACCTTGCTTGGGTCACAGCATCAGGAGGAAGTAGTTTGGGGGAGCAAAATAAAAGCAATGGAATGAAGCTGACCGCCAAATGAGCAAAACAGTAAATATCAGCAAAGAGAAAAGAAGCAGTTTGAATAATGCTTTGGAGAGTCAGTAATACGTGACGTATGCTGGAAGATCCATGTTAGAGCAGAAATAGTCCACAGTGTGGAGCAAAGACTTGAAGATAGCCATAGTGCACCCAACAGCAAGTCGGGTGGGTACTGAGTAGAGGTGGAGTGGGGTTGGGGGTGATGTGGAATTTCTTCCTAGCATCAACTTCCTGGTGTACAATTTGCCCTAAATTGTCAATATAATGCTAGTTAATCAGGGAGGAACACTGAGAGATTTAGTTCATTTTGTGTGGTTAACACTGTAGTGTTCCCCATTTTCTGTCACTGAGTTGTCAAACCAAAAAGACACAAGGCAAAAACCTTATAACATACACCACCGTGACATGTTTCATTTCCCTAGACAATCCCACTGATTTAAATGATCATTTTGAGCTAAATAACATTGCATAGCAAGCTAATGCCCAATAGGATCAAAAGCTAACGGAGAGGCAGGTGGGAGGCAAATACATGCGTATGTTTGATTCCTTGACAAGGAAAGCATTACCAAGTGTGGGTAAGATTCATTACATTATGACTAAATTGTTGGCATGCTGTGATTGGCATTGTTTGATAAAGAGTTAGATGACCCATTTAAACATATAGTTTTCGTCAAGAAAGCTAAAGGTAATTTTGGTTTCATAGCCACAGATTTTCTACTTTTGTCATCTATTGAGTCAATTATCTTGAGTCTTCATTTTGTCTTCATCATTTGTGAATTATTTGGTACATTTTAAATGTAATTGTCCTATAATTTAGTGTAGTTCAGCATCTGAAATATGTTGCCAACTATACCAGAGGCCATATAAGAACAAAGCACCTCACAACTTAATACTTCAGTATTCAGTTTTCATCTCCTGAAGGTTACCTCCACATAGAATATCTGTGGAGTAAAAGCCTTGGTGACATCTGCAGAACTGATAAAGGGTTTGATGCTCTGCAGAAGCCCTGATTTTATATATTATTTAATAATTCAGATCATCCATATATCTGCCAAATGAATGGTCCTTTGAAACAGCTCTGAAAACTATGAGATTATTTTTACTGCACTGTATGTATGCCAATTTCAATTTAAAGTTGATTTATTCTTTGCCAATGGACCAAATATAGGATGTTTTATTTCTCTGTAATATAAACTAAGTCAATGTTCAGATCGCAGCAGTTTAAGGAAAGAAAGAGCTTCCATTCATATCATACCTCTCAGGCCTCACGACTTTTTAAGACGCACACCCAGTTCCCAGAGAGACCAATGAGACCATTTTCAATTACCTTGTTTCTTTTAAAAGTGACATAGGTTGAGGACAAATACTGACCAGAACACAAGAAGATCACCCCTGGTCTTCTTCAAAGTGGTCCCATGGAATTATTTACCTCTTTCTAAGAGGAATGGCTCCTCCATTTAATGATTCAGTCAAAAGGCCACAGAGTAGTATACCATCCAATTTGAAGAGTGAAAAGGAAGTTGCAGTAAATCAGTTCATAGTGATTAGAAGACATCCAGTTTGGGTTTAAATCGGTAAAAGGAGGTAAAGAGTTTCAATATTTGAGAAAGAATCAGAGTTGTGTATTGCACATCAAGTCTTGAAGTTGTTCTCTGCCAATGACAACCTTTTTTCCCCACTTTCTGGTATTGGAAGAACCAAATAAGATAATCAGAAAAACTTGGGCTAAAGTTAATAATCACTGTAAGATTTGAAAAAAAAAACTGAGCATCTTAACAAGTTTAGGAATTGGATAAATGTGAGAATTTCATTTGAGGTTAGGGAGCTATGGAGGCAGACAGGTGAAGCATTTAATAATCATCTTCTTTGGCACAGTAACCTGCTTATCCACCACCTTTACTATTGGGTTTTGGATGCTAATAATTGGAATGGCTGATGGATTGATAACTAGAGGTCACAGATTCAAGGCAACTGTCAAACAAAAACCAGAGGTGACAAGAAGAAAGCTACTTTATCCAGTGACTTGTTAGTAATGGAAAAATATATTGATAGTTGTTTTCCAAAAGGAATTGATAAGCGTTCAGAATAAGCGTGCAGGAATAAGAGTCCAGTAGAGGAGGAGGACCAGCTAGATTGCTATTCCCAAAAGATTGCACGGATTCATTGAATCAACCTACCTCATTCTGTGCAATACTATTACATGAAGGCAGTACCACGTGGTTTAATGGATGAAGTAAGGAAATGACAAAGCACACAAACTCTACAAAAGAGTCAATGGCACCACGGTGGATGAACTTTGAAACACATTGGTTTTTTTTGTCCCCCTTTGGGAAACTACACATCAGAGCCACCTAGTTTCCGGTTACAAGGTGGTTGAAGAAGTCAAAGTCACTTGTTTCTTTAGGTTTACCCACAAATTTAGAATAAGAGTGAACCAAAACTATATTATCTTAACAAATATGTCAGAATTATAAACAGAAATGTGTATGAGGAGAGGTCCATGAGATTTCCCAGAAGGTCTAAAGGGCAAGGGATTACCCACTAGAAGAAATTTAAGTTTCAAGTTCTGGATTCTTCTCCATATGATGATTTAATTGTGCATTGTTCCTCTTGCATTAAATTAAATACATTATCTGAATTCATGACTTTTAATAACTCAACAAATAATTTACATACCCCAAGAGTGAATTTCAAGAACAAGCAATATTTCACAACACCACAGTTCAGTTAAAGCTTCATTTAATAATAGCACCAGTAGCCCCTCACGTCTGACCAATAATTCCATATTTCAGCCCTTTTCTCATATCCCTTAACACCTTAGTTTAAAAAGCTATCAGTCTCAAAATTAAAATTAATAATTGGCTTTGCATTAATTGCTATTTGTGGACAGTATTCTACATTTCCCAAATTATAATTATAAAATTTATAATTTTACAATTGAAAGTCTGTTAAATCTACACTGTAGTCACTCTAAGGCCAATATATCCTTCCTAAAAGGGATCCAGAGATGTTCAGTATTCTATGCAGAGCATAACTTTAATTTGTTTACACAATGATCTACATATAAAGGCCACAATTCCATCTGCTGCTTTTATTATTTCATGCCTATGATATTTTTCATTCTTTGGAAAATACTCTTGCTAGAAATTCATCCCCAGTCAGAACCCTTACTCCATCATATGGTTACTCAGCAGTGTAATGCCCATGGGCTCTTTAGTGCTGCTGCTCAGTAGGCAAATAACAGGGATAGAAGTAAAAAAACATCCCTTGTTAAAGGCAGTAAACTCCCGACAGCTTTGGCTGGTACAACAATGCATCAAAAAAGAAATCATACCACATAATACTCTATGAAGTCTCACTAACCCTCACATATACCACAAGCAGGTTATATTCCAGCCCTGAAATTAATTTTTCAATATTTAGTCTAGTGACCAGACTTCATGGGCAGAAGTTCTTTGTCTTTTATATGCAAAGTGGATGCCCTCATTTGTTAATTGAAATCTAGTTTGTAGTATTTTTGCCCATTAACTTACAGCCAGAGAACCTGCTCTTCTGTTAACTTCAAATATTCTCTGGCTTACTGTCAAGAAATACAACATCAAGTGGATTGGTAAAGACGTGGATCTGTGCCCCTGCTGCACTTTCACGTTGATTTATAGAAGTTTATCAAGTGATGCACATTGCAACATAAAGAGGTGACACTAGTCTCTCTCAGGAAATCAAGGTTGAATAGGAACTTAATTTGTATAATGTCTTTAACATAGTAAAATGTTCCATTGCGCTTCATAGGAACGTTATCAAAGTTTGCCATTGAGCCACATGAGGAGATATTTGCTGGGAGGTTTTAAAGAATGCCTTAAATAACTCAAGAGGTGGAAAGATTTAGGAAGGAAATTCTGGACCTTGGGAACCTGACAGTTGAAGGCATCATTGCCAATAGTAAAGCAATTAAAATTTGGAATGCACAGGTGACTAAATTTGCACCAACGTAAAAAAAAACTTGCAAGGTTGAAGGCAAGAGAAAGGTGCAGAGATAATGAAATAAGATGGAAAAATTTGAAAATAAGAATGAGAATTTTAAACATTTTGATTGTCCAGATGAAAATGTGGGGCAGCGTGTTCAGGTGTGATGGACAGGACTTCAAGCCAAAAGACTTTGGATGAGTTCAGACTTATGATGAGTGGCTGGCCGGAATATTTGAATATTCATCTAGTTTACAAAGGTTTGAACAGGGGCTTCAGCAGAGATGCGCAGAACCAAGTGAGGGATGGGCAATGTTACAAAAGATGAAGTAAGTAATTTTGGTGATGATATCTGCTCACAAATTCATCTCAGATGCAAACAGAACATCAAGGTTTGAACATCCTGGTTCTGTTTCATTTTAGCCAGGAGGAGAGATTGCGTTGGCAAACGGGAAACAAATTTTGGCAGAGACTAAAGTTTGGATGCTCTCAACATTTAGTTCGGCAGCATTCAGTTCATCCAGGACTGGATGTTAGACAAGCAGCATGGCCAATCAAAGGCACTTGGGATGTTGAGGTGATGAATTAGAGTTGAATGGTGTCAGCATAAATGTGGAGACTGATCCAGTATTTTAAATTGGTGTTACTGAGGGGCAGCATTTGGATAAAATATAGAAGGGTATGGTCAGTTACTGGAGTGCAGTGGTAATTGCAGGAGAGTGGAAAAAGAAGGCATTGCAGATGTTTCTGTGATGACGACTGGATAAATAGTAACATAAACACTTGAGGGCAGTCTTGACCAGCTGCAGAGAAGTGTTGTGAGATTCAGAAGTTCTGAATCTTGGAAATCTCCTTCTCTTTCCAAATTCTCTCCCCTCCTGCTTCCAAAAGTCACTGAGCTATGCTGATGCAAGGACCTACAGGAGCCAATTGTCTTCCACTACCTTTCTCAGGTGACCATTCTTCACTTATGAATTTTGAATACATAACGTTGGACAGCAATTTGACCTTGATGTGCATCACAAATCTGTGCATGGGACAATACAGCTTTGACTACAACTTTGATCAGGAGAACTCCTTCCACCTGACACATGCACCAATAACCTTTGAACAAAGTTACTCATTTGCCATTACAGTCTTGCACTGAATCTCAAGTACATCATCATAATGTTAAGCACAGTTCATTCGGTTTCTAAATTAGTTCTTACTCATTTTCTAGGAAAATGTCAAAGTAGTCGATGGTGACTGACTTCACTCCTGTTGCCTTACTGCCCAATATATTCAAATTACAAGCTCTGTTGGAAGTAATTTCCTGAGTTTAGGTTCATCTATATAATAGTCAGCAAATATACTTTGCTAAAAACAGAGGAAGACTGCAATCACTAAGCAATTTAAGCATGGCATGAGTTTTGGTGATAAATGCTGAAGTAGTTTAGCTTCAGCATAATAAAAAGCATTAATTAGATATTTGCGTATCTAATGGTACAGTCATCCTGTACATTCTGCAGCAAGAAAAACTAAAGTAAAACATGAAAGAGCTCCTAATTTGTACAGTGATAGAGGCCCATACCCAGTAAATTCATTCCTTCTCAGCATTTTTAAGGACCCTTTTACAGGAAAGTCCATTTGACTGGTGTAAAGATTCATCTAGATGGAAGCTACTATTCTGTTCATGAAGGTTACCAGCAGGAGGCAGTGTCTACCAGGAGTGACATTTTGTTTTCGGTGTCCTGGAACTGGTGGGCAAATATATTGGGTGTCCGAACTACACATTAGTACTGGAGACACAAGAGACGGCAGATGCTGGAATCTGGAGCAACACACAAAACATTGGAGGAACTCAGCAGGATCTCTAGCTGAAAGTCCAGCTGAAAGGTTTCAACCCAAAACATCGATTTCCTTCCATAGATGTTGGCCTGACCTGCTGAGTTCTTCCAGCATTTTGTATGTTGCTGTGTATTGGTACTGATGCACAAACACATTTGCCTCAGTGCATACACAAAGTGCTGTCTGTGTGGAGTTTGTATATTTTCCATATGGGTTTCCTACAGATTACTCAGATTTCCTTCCACCTGCCAAAGACATGCTGGTTTGAAGGTTATTTGGGTATTGCCCCTTGTGTAGATGAGAGGAGAATCACAACAGAGGCAGACTTGATAGGGATGCAAGAGAAATGGGATTCGTGTGGATGGGTACTCGACATTCAGCACAGACTAAGTGAGATTCTTTCCACGCAGCACAACTATGACTATCTGAGAATGGAACCAAATAGGTAGATGCAAGGAGAGAGTGGGGTTCAGGGGATAGTTGGACATATGAGAAGGGGCTCAAAAGACACTGGCAGTATGAGAATGAGTGAGGGGTAGGGGCGGTAATAGTAAATACCAGGGGACACGTGAAGAAAAACTTAGGGTCATAACATCACAGTGGTGGGCCCTTCATCCTATTGAGTCCTCATCTTGCACTAATCCTATTGTATTCTCTTCACGTACTCAAAAACTCCCCTCAGATAGTACCACTCACCGACACACTAGGGGCAATTTATAGCAGCTGGTTAACCAAGCAAATGGCAAGTGCTTTGGATGTGGGAGAAAACCAGAGCAGCCCACGTCCTCATAGAGAGATCTTACAAACTCCATACAGACAGCACCGGAGATCAGGGATTTCACCCAGGTCACTGGAGCTGTGGGACAGCAACTCTGCAAGCTGCACCAGTGTGCCACCCTAAACTAACCACAGTATGGGTAATCTTGATCACCCTCAAATGAATCTTGAACTTCAACTCGCTGGTTAAAGGCTGTACTAGGTTTATATGCAATAACATTCATGGCCCTCAAATGTGCAAAACACAGTTTTATACAAGTTTATGTCACTACATGAGCTTGATACCATTTAACCTCACTGCACGCATCAGGTGGATTCCGTGCATTTGTAAATCATACGCATGAAGAATTTGGATCAAGCTTCAGGAAGTGAATTATACCAGTGATAGGGTTTTAAATAAAATGCAGTCACATGACACAAAAAAATACATGGGACAATTTCTAGCTCTATGGTTGGAACTAGAGCCCACACTCTGAATAAAAACCAAGCTATGCAGCCTAACTTTTCAGACACAATGTGTTATAAGTGGTCTAAGCAATCATGGTTGTGTATGGGTATTGCAGGAATGGCAATGGTGTGTGGTAAAGGGTGTTATAATGAGAACAGGGCATCCTGCAGGTGGTAGTGAAAAAAGCAGGATCCTGGAGGTGACAGCGGAGAAATTGAAGGCAGTGGGGGTGCAGTGAAAGTCTAAGTGATGGTGGTGAGAGTGGGATACTAGGGAAGGCAGCATCTTAGGGGCTGGTGTCCCAGAGACAGAAGCAGTGGTGTGTGTGGGGTCCCACGAGAGCTGGCAACAGTCACATTGCGCGGGAGAGTGCAGGCGAGGGCTGTTAGGTCTCGGAAGCGAAGGCAAGTTGGACATTACCTGGAGGTGGAATTAGAAAGGGAAGTAGGATCCCAGCGTAGCTGCAGCTGGGAAAGTAGAGTCCTATAGGAGGGGGTGACTGATGACGTGAGGTCCTGGAAAATGGAATTAGCTGAGGCCGGTGTCTTGGGAGGGTCTGCAGCTAGAGGTTGGAGTTCTGAAGCAGTCAATGGCTGAGTGGGGTCCTCTCGGAGCCAGCATCTGTGGGAGCAGTGTCCAGATAGACAACTTAAAATTGTCTCAGCTTGGAGGGAGTGACGGGAGCATGGGATTGGACTAGGTCAGATATTAAATGTTGTGAGGAGCGAGAGGAAAGTGAGTTTAGGCAGCTGGGATATTAAAGAATTTGCGAACTGGGGGGGCGGAGAGGGGGAAGAGAATGTGGATTTAGACTGGGCATACTTGTAATTAAACTGAGGTAACCTCTGTTAAGGGAAACGAGGTCCTAAATATCATTTAAGGTATAACTCAGCTCAGGGGACATTATCTGCTCTGATATTCTTTAATGGCTTTCTGGGCACCAAGTCTAATGACTTAAAAACCTCCAATGTTAATGGGATTAATTATTGTTTAAATTAAGGTAATCAACCCTCCCAGGATCAACTAAAGAAAGAAACAAAGACCTAGATCCATTTAAAGCCTTTTACGAGATCAGAATGTCTCAAAACTTTTTATAATCAATGAAGTAATTTTGTATTGATTTGTTGCAATCTTGGAAACATAGCAACTAATTTGCACACAGGAAGCTCCCACCAGCCTTGTACAGTCTAGGGCCTTTCTAAGATCATTGCCACATCTCAGCTACCAAGAGATTTGAAGCCTTTTCAGGATGCAACATGGAAAACCTTTGGGTCTGGCTGGAACCCACCCAACACATTCACCCAATGAAGAGGAGCAGGAAGATTATCTGCCTACTTCAAGCTCCACAAGCAAAGTGGAATCCAAGTTGAATCTGGTTCTGTATCTACAGGACCTTCCTAGATTATATCCAAAGATCTGTTTACAATTTCTAGTAATTTACCAGAGGGCAAAATTTAAATAAAGGTTCAGGTGGAAAGAAATCTAGGGATATATGTGCATAAATCTTTAAATGTGGTGAGGCAGACTGAGATGGCAGCTTAAAAAAAAGTAAATGGACCCAGGGCTTAATAAATAAATGTATACAGTACAAATGCAAGGAAGCATAAATGAACCTTTAACAAACACTGGTTTGGCTACAATTTGAGTATTGCATCTAGATCTGAACATCACATTTTAGTAAAGATGTAAAAGTTTGCAAGAGGGTGTAGAAGTAGTTTAAATAACGTTACAATTGAACTTGCATCAGTACTAGCCAGGAAACTGTTGAATTCAATGCAGAGTTTCCAAAAGCTGCAGCATGCCTAGGTGGAAGATGGTGATGATGATGTTCCACATTTTATACTGTTCCAATAAAGCACAAACTAAGAGTTCTAAGGACAGAGATCAGATTGGAAGTGGAATGAAGAAATAAGTGACAGGCAACCAGAAGCTCAGGATCACCCTTGTCAAATGAATGGAGATGTTCTGCAAAGTGGTTACCAAATCTATATTTGGTTCCTCTAACACAGAGGACACCATGAAGCAAGCACTAAATTGAAATACAATACACTAAATTGAAAGTGCAAATGAATTGCTCCTTTACCTATAAGGATTGTTCAGGTCCCTGGATGGTGGGAAGGGATGAGATAAAAGATAAAGTGTTGCACGGGAAAGTGCTGTGAGAATGGCTCGTGGAAATGGTAGAACAAACCGAGGGGGAGGGGGGGGACAGGTCATTCAGAAGGGTAGAGAAAGGGAAGATATATCTGATGCTATTTCTGATACAAGATCCACTTGTAACATTAACTCAGTTTTTCTCTCCCCAGAGGAGCCATCTGATGTTATTTCCAGCATCTTTTATTTCAGAATTTCAGCAAATGCTGGGTTCTGCATCCCAGTTCGAGCACAGTTTTTCTTTCCATTACCCTCATTCTTCTTTCTCCATTAACACTCTTATGTTAATGAGAATAGCTACGACTGACAAGCATTAATTTCCCTCTCCTTGGCAGCATCAAAAGCAATGGTGTCACCTGGACAATTGTAATTTCTCATTTGGTGAAAATTTCTGAGCTTCCACCCTAAATGCCATAGGAGTACCTTCATCACATGGACTGAAGCAGTTCGAGGCAGCCCACCTTTGGGATGTTCAATTAAAATGCCTGCTTTGCAATATTACCCGAAATTTGAAAATAAAAAAAGTGTTCAGAAATAAACATCAAACATCAAAGCACCTAGCTAGCAAACTGTGAATAGGAGATATCACTGTGAATTCCAAGTTGTGTGATTGGCAACATTAAATTACAGTTCAATCACATGCCATGTCTCAGTATTATTTAAGTTTCAATTTAAACAACATTGTTTTAAATATCCAAGCTACAAATTCAGTGATTGCATGCTCGTTAAATTTCTATCGTCCCTAATTTGACATCAGTTTCTCACAGCTTTCCCTCACCTGTTTTCATTGTTCCAATCCTCTATTTTTGCAAACTTCATTACTCTTATTTCCATAATGCTGACTCCATTTAAATGTTATCTACAGCTGTCTCACTGCCCCTTACTCTTTGAAATTACTATAAAAACAGATCCAGTTAAACCCAAGCAGTTTCTGGCAGTATTTATTCTTTTCTCTACGCCAGTTGTTGCTACCTGCAAGCACAAAATCCCAAAATTGTAACCACCTTCATAAGCTCCTGCCAAGCAGTTAATGTTAATTCAACTGTCACATACAATTGGTTACACTGCCTAATTAATGTAAGTGCACCATACGTTCACCCCTCATGTTGAAAATGATGTTGGTAAATGATCACAAATAAATAGCAACTCATTGAGTGGGTGAGAATGCATTATGAAAATTAGTTAGGTTCATTACCAATTGACCCTCAAATCATCTGAAGGAACAGGAGATTGTCAGCAGCAGCTACTGTGAGAATGTCACCATGTTGGCTACAGTGCTGCACAATAGGATGGCTCAGCTGGTTTTTTGAAAAGAATCCAAATCTGGCCAGTGAGCTAACCACAGCAGCATGACAGTGTGTTCTCATGAAGTGCAGGGTTCCAAATTTCCCAGGGTCGAAATGATGAGGTGGAGCCAGCCTCTGGCACACCGCCAGACCAGAAAACATAACACATGTTTGGACTCTGCAGATTTCAGAAGCTTTGGGAAGTTGAGGGACTGTCAGTGAAGCCCCTTGTTAACAGTGCATCATCTTAGCTGCTCTGTACAGTCAGGTAGGAATTGGTTTTAGGATTTTGTAGGCTCAGCCTAGGTGACAACAACTTGCTTATAGAACCTTAAACATGGGAAAGCTTCATGGGGGCACAATTATAAAAACTGTAAATAAACCAGGAGGAGTAACTAGGACAGGTTACTAAAAGCTTAGCCAAATGTGTTGTAGCGGCTAGTTACCATGAATAACGACACGAGACGATGGTCTGAAGTCAAAAGATCGAATAATCGACTGGGGCGCGCTGCCCCTTTAATAATCACAGTTCCCGCGCTGACATCACGTGCGGGCATTCCAGCCCAACAAAGGAGGAGGAGGGCCCCGCGCCATCTTGGGTTGGATTGCGGGAGCCGGTTCGATAACAGTAAGTCATTACATAACCCCACCCCAGAACCGGCAATACCATCACGAAAACCAGAATTAAATAAACTATGACTTGGGTGGCCTGCCCCTGCGTCGCGCTGGCTGGACCACTACCGGTTGGTCCAGGTCTAAATGAGCCAGCTTCAGCCAGTCAATTGTTAAAACCTCCTCGCGCCCTCCAGTGTCCAACACAAAAGTAGACCCATTGTCCTTGACGACTCAGAATGGCCCTTCGTATGGCCGCTGCAGTGGTGTTCGGTGCACGCCCCTCCTGACAAAGACAAACTTGCAGTCTCGGAGGGACTTCGGCATACGGGTCGGGGTCTGTCCGTGTTGCGAGGTGGGAATCAGGGCCAGGTTGCCAAGTCGCTTGCGCAGCCGGTTGAGCATCGCAGCAGGTTCTTCCTCTGGCCCGAGGGGCTGGTAGGAACTCGCCCAGGACTACCAAGGGTGTTCCATAAACCATTTCTGCGGACGAGGAGTTCAGGTCCTCTTTTGGCGTGGTACGTATCCCCAGCAGGACCCAGGGGAGCTCGTCCACCCAGTTGGGCCCCATAAGGCAGGCCATGAGCGCTGATTTCAGGTGCCAATGGAACCTCTCTACCAGCCCATTGGATTGCAGATGATAGGCAGTCGTGAGGTGGATTTGTGAACCCCACAAGTCGGCAATGGCCAACCACAGGCCGGAGGTGAATTGAGCTCCCCTGTCCAAGGTGATATGGGC
>JARFYF010000012.1:30959429-30969683 GCA_030265395.1 Rhina ancylostomus | reverse complement strand
GTATCTTCTGCCTGATGGGAGAGGGGAGAAGACAGAATGTCTGGGGTGGGTGGGGTCTTTGATTATGCTGGCTGCTTTACTGAGGTATGACTTTTTACAGTGGCTTTATACTCTATATAAGACAAAAATAAACTTGAATTCTTGATTAGGCTATTTCTGCTTCTCCTTTTATTTTTTTTTCCTTCAGCAATAATATTGCCAATGTATCGATGCCGGTGCAGAATGTGGAATATCTGGGCAATGGATTCGGAATTCAAACAATGAAATGGCAAGAAACTCATCCGTGCTGTGAACTCGACACTGTGACACTTGACTTCCTGGTATCTACCTTCTTCCTCAATCATTCGCGGAATAGACAGCCTGTATCCTTTTCCCACGGATCAAAATGTCTAATACTGGAGGGCATGCACTTAAGGTGAGAGGGGGATAGTTAAAAGGAGATGAGTAGGACAAGTATTTTTGTTTTACACGGAGAGTTGTGAGTGTCTGGAATATGCTGCCAGGGGTGGTAGTGGAGCTAAATACAATAGATGCTTTTAAGAGGCTCTTAGACAGGCACATGAATGTAAAGAGAGTGGAGGGATATTGACATTGTGTAGGTCAAGTTAGGCGTTTAGTAGTTTAATTTGTTCAACATAATATCGTAGGCTGAAGGGCCTGTTTCTGTGCTGTACTGTTTGATGTTCTATGTTCTGTGTATATTTTATCACTGGCAAGGCTGCCATTTATTAACTTAACCCAAATAAGATGGTGAGCTGCTTTCCTGAACTGTCCAGGAACGTTGCTTCACCAGGTTTGGGCAGCAACCTTGGTCAAGGACAACACGGGCAAATTATTGATATCAGCTTTTAAAGATTTATTTAATGGAGTAGATTCAAATTCAACAGCTGCCAAACTAGGATTTGATACCAGATCTTCAGACTGTCATCCAAAATGTGATTTGAGTTCTCCACCAACATGACCTCTGAATCATGGTCAGGAGAGGGATTATTGCTACATTTTGTTTTTGTTCTCGTTCACTAACCCGGAACACTGTGACTAATTGTGGAGTTCCCAATCGTAACCAGGCCAAATTTAGCTCCAGGCCCCATTTTTGAATCAAAAGTTGTTGCATTTGGTTCAATGTCAAAAGCAGTTCCAGCTTAAACATGAAACCAAACTTTGGAATTTCCCTTGTCCTGCCATATACCTGAAATGGTCAAAAGTGACCACTCTAAACAGATAATGTGAGGAATCCTGTGGGAAACTGGAACTTGGTCAAATGAAGAAGTTGGAAAATCAAAGGCATGCAACATTTTGAACCCTGGGATTTATTATTTCACAAGCACTTGGACATCTTCAAATTGTTAAATTGCTTTTAGAACCAATTGGGAGAATTGTGGTTATGTTACAGAATCAGTGAATAACCATCCAAGGACATAATCCACCACAGCAGATAGGAATTTGTTAACTAAATACATATGCATTCAAAAACTGATATAAGTAGCGGTGAGGTTATTGGAAAACCCTGTCTGCTTCACTGATGTGCTGCAGAGAAAGAGATCTGATATTATTACCTGATCTGGCCTATGTGTGATTTCAAACCTACAGTGATTGGTTAATTCTTGACTGCCCTCTGCAAAGACTCCACAAGTCACCCTGTTGCATTTATCATCCCAGTTCCAAGACATGCTGCAGGAGTTCCTCAGGCCAGTGTCCTGAGCCTAACTTCAGCTGGTTTATCATTGGCCTTCCTTTCATTGTAGCTGCAGAAGAGGAGTTGTGTGGTGGTGATTACACAAGATCAGAATTAAATTTGTTATCACTAATATGACATGAAATATGTTGTTTTGTGGCAGCAGTACATTGCAAAGACATAAACATTACTGTAAATTATAAAAATAAATAAATAGTGCAAAACTAAAGGAAAAGTAAGGTAGTGTTCATGGACCATTCAGAAAACCAGTGGCAATTCCTAATGAAAGAAAACATGCCAGACCTGGAGAACATTCAGACATGGGATGATAACTGGCAAGTACCACATGTTTCAGACGAACAATGGACATCTCCTACAAAAGAGAACCCAATTGCCAACTTTTGATGTTCAATGGTGTCACCATATGTCCCCATCAACAATATCTGGGGCTCACCATTGACCATAACAACCGAACAAGCCATGTAAATGACTTAACCTTTTCTCCCCAGAGTAAAAATATCAAATATTGGAAGTCATACATTTAAGGTGAGAGGGGGAAAGTTTAAAGAAGATGTGCAGGGCAAGTGTTTTTTTTAAACACAGATTGGCAAGTGCTTGGAACTGGCTGCCAGGGTCATGGTGGAAGCACACATGATAATGGTGTTTAAGAGGCTCTGAGACAGACACATGAATATGCAGTAAATGGAGTGATATGTATCATGTGCAGGCAGAAGAGATTAAGTTTAATTTGGCATTGTGTTCAGCACAGATATTGTGGGCCAAAGGGTCTGTTCCTGTGCGGTACTGTTCCATGTTCTAAATATCATAGCTACAAGATTAGTGTAGAAACTGAGTATCCTGCAGCAAATGATTCACCTCCTGATACCCAAAACTCCTCCCCGATCTCTTATACCAACCCAGCAGCACAATGGAATACTCTCCGCTTGCCTGGATGAGTGCAGCACCAATAATATTCACCCACAGTTCAACATCATCCAGGAAGAAGCAGTCTGCTTGATTGGCACTCCATCAAAATGCTTTGTTCTTTCCAGTTCTGGTGCACCGTGACTACAGTGTGTGCCAACTGCAAAATGCAATGCAGTTAGTTTCCCAGGTTAAATCACAAGCCCTTGAGCTCTCCGACCTAGACAGAAAAAGGCAGCAGGCACATAGAAACATCACCACCTGCAGGTTCCCTTCCAAGGTGCACACCAACCTGACTTGGAAATATTTTCATTATTGCCAGGCTTAAGCCCGAGAAATCTCTACCCATGGACAATCTTCACCAGAAGAACTTCCACTGTTCTATACTCCAACTCACCACCATCTGAAGCCGCCAACATAATCAAAGACCCACCCCAGACATTGTCTCTTCTCCCCCCTCCCATCGGGCAGAAGATACAAAAGCCTGAAAGTACGTACCATCAGGCTCAAGGACAGCTTCTATCCCACTGCTATAAGACTATTGAATGGTCCCCTTGTACAATAAAATGGACTCTCGACCTCACAATCTACCTCGTCGTGTCCTTGCACTTTATTGTCTGGCTGCATTGCACTTTCTCTGTAACTGTGACACTATATTCTGCATTAGTGCTTGCCCCTGTACGACCTAGATGCACTGATGTGATGAAATGATCTGTATGGATGGCATTCAAAACAAAGTTTTTCACTGTATGTCAGTACATGTAACAATAATAAACCAAATCACCAATCTTCTTAAAGCCAATTAGGAATGGATAATAAATTTTTTGCCAGCTGTATCGAGGTTCTGAAAGACGTATTCATTAAATGCAATTCAAGCCCACATCAACATTTCTATTTTGACTAGTCTGCCTGGTGAATGCTTCACCACAGATTTCAACATGGGAATTTCTGAACACCAAGCCAACATTAATATCTCAATTCCAACTACACAATCATGAAGAAACATCTTACATTAGCCAGCATATCAGGGTTATCAACAGATAACATCTCAAAACTTTGCAGTCACTTCCCCACCAACTGAATCCATGGCTTCTCATCTCAAATAAAAAATCCCCTACAAAATACAGCAAATTAAAGTAGCACCATCTGTGGCATCTTACCTTATACCTGCTGGGTCTGGTCCAGTTATCCATCATCAACAGAGCTTGGCATATCATGAGTTTCTCACTGGGAACCTTAGCAACTTTGACATCATGACTAATGTTTCTCTTTTGGCTGACAGCCTTCCTGGCCTTTGCACCTATGCGTCCCGATGGTAACCTCCTTGTCCGTGCTTTGGATCCTGTATAAACAGATTTCTTCACTTCTCGGTTATTCTTATTGTATCTTCTAAACAGTAAAGTGGACCGCTCTTTTTTGTTTCTGCTAAATTCATCTTCCATCCCTTCATCACAGGCATCATCTGAATCTTCCAAATAGCTATTGGGAGGTTTTAGAGGAAATCGATCAATCAAATGGCCTGCAGCAGTCAAGGGTTTCATCTTCAGCTTTCTTTGGTCTGTGCCTAATCCTGCCTGTGTGGCATTCAAGCTTGGACAATTGTAATTATTGTTGTGGACACTTTCCCCAATGTAGTCTTTTGGAAATAACATATTTGATGCACAAGTAAAGGTTGAGGATTGATAGTTATCTTCAACATGGAAAATGGAAGTCTCCTGTGAACCCTGTCCAGGATAAAAGACATGGTTCTGCTTATTCTCACAACTGGCAAGGTGCTTTATCTTCAAGCCACCATTTGTACAACTATCTTCCATTGCTGTTTGGCTGCACAATAATGGCATATCTATGGAAGACTTTTCTTCTGTTGAGTCATTCTCCTCTCTTTTGATCCCTGCACCCAAGAATGAGGGGCGAATCTTGGGGTTCCAGTGTACACCTTCATCTGTTTGCAATTGACAAGGCTTGAGTTTCTCTAAAAACAAGCTGGAATCACATTTTTTCTGTCTAGATAAGTATCTATTTCCATTGTGGCACCCCACGTTTGAGCTTACAGTTCCCATTACACTACCCTTAAGTTCCATTCCACTTGCAGCATTATATTTTGCAGTCAGTTGTGCCACACTCATCGTCGGCAGTGTGCTGTGCGCTATCCCCTGAAACTCTGTAGGAGCCTCAGGAGGACTCTGAAGGATTGACATCGGATCTGCAG
Organism: Rhina ancylostomus; assembly: GCA_030265395.1. Classification (NCBI taxonomy): domain Eukaryota; kingdom Metazoa; phylum Chordata; class Chondrichthyes; order Rhinopristiformes; family Rhinidae; genus Rhina; species Rhina ancylostomus. The sequence continues at coordinate 30,964,875 of JARFYF010000012.1, read as the reverse complement.
CCAGCATTCCCTCATTGACAACATGCCTTATTTTAACGTCGCAGCCCAAATTACTCAACCTATTTGCATCTTCAGCTGACTGAGCCGATATCATCTTTCCTGATCCCATGGTTGCAAACACAGAAGAAACTATTTCTTCAGAGGTCATCTTGAAAGAACGACTCTCAGTATTCATCTGATTCTTTTCTTTGACTGTCATAGCATGGCCTTTGCAGTGGAGGTTCTCAAGATGTCCCTGCTGAAGCCCTGAAATAATAGAAAGGATGAACTCCGAGTCTTGCCCTTTTGTGGGAGTCTTAAGTAAATGCCAGATAAACTTTACCAGTTGATAAAGCCCATGATCATTCAAACTGAACAGCTGGACTCTCAAGTATTGTATGACATAACAGAATTCTGCTCAGTATATTAGAGATAATTTACTGTGAGAAATCAACTGTTTTGCAGCTCTAGAAATTCATTTTGCTTCCTTCAAGATGGACATTATAAATCATTTAGTGAAAATGATTCTGTTGTTTGGTAGTTAGTGATTTTTCCTTTTGCAATCTTCAAATTGAGATTAATTAGCACTGTAAAAACAAGAAAAAAAGATAAGTTACAGACATTATAAAGTAAACATCTTCAAAAACAGAATGCCAGTGCATAGTACAGTACAAGGTGAGGCTTGTTGAGTACAATCAGCAATCCAGGTGCAACCTGTAGTGGTTTTCCCAAAATTAATTTTTTGTTTTTGTGTCTTCTCAAACTCATTCTTGCATGAACCAGTGCACAGGCAGCATTTAGATTGTACTTTTTTTAAATTTTGCTTCTAGAAATATTCTTTTTTTTTAAAAAGAGTAATTTGGTGTTATTTAAAGATTGGAAATTAGTTTTGTAACCAAAACAAGCATTTTTAATCCAAATCCTCCACCTACAGCATAGTTTTAAATAACTGAAAATATTTTGAAATATACAGAACCAGGTTCACTAATACACAATAGCCATTTTATGTATTTTATTAATATTTAAAAACCTTTAAAAAATGCCTTTATTGGTATCCTCGGGCCAGGTTTGCTGGAATATTTATATGTACTGCATAATGTCTTAAAAAATCTAAATTCAAAATGTGTATTGGAGTATTAATTGGAATAATATTCAATAAGTCCAGAAAATCTGCCAGTTTGACACCAAAGTCCTGAGCATGCCAAATTAATGGAATTTTATTCTATATGTCCAATTCCCTTTTAAAGTTATGGAATCATCCCCTTTCCAGATAAAGGATTCCAATAGGCCAAAAAAGTGAGCCAAAAGAGTGACCAAATAAAGATTCTTCTATTCTCCTCCAGAATGTTGGCCAATAATTTTGAATCTCAAGCTTCTGACCTACTAGTCAGTGGGAATAATTTTTTCTATTCAAAACCTCTCAATACCTTTCATGTTTCTATTAAGACACCTTCCTATCTTCTCTGTTCCAAGTTCTGGCTTCACCAATGCCTCCTCATAACTGAGGCACCCTCACCCTAGTAACAATCATGATAAGGATCCTCAGTGCTCTTTTTCCAAACTTTCGCTTGCTTTGCACCTTCTTGATCAGAATGAAAACTAACAAAAACAACAGTGTATTAGAGACCATAATATCTTATTACTGACTCAAACACAACTTTACAGTAACATTTTTAAATTATTTTTGAGCTATTTGAATGGTTGACAAGAACATCCAAAGGGTGACCAGACCAAAAACATTAGAATATACTCGTCTAAAAATTCAGCCACAGAATACATTTCACAGAACCATGACCTCCAACTTTTTCCAAAGTCTTACCAAGCCATTCAAAGTTGTAGTAACTGATTGGTCCAAATAACTTCCACCCACCCAAGCTCAGTCTCTGATTGACCCAGATGACTCATATGATATACAAATCAAACAGTCCACAAGACCATCTGATCCAATCTTGACCTCTGCCCTACTTTCTAGCCCATTCCAAAATACACAAAAAAATCTGCATTTCTCATACATGACACTCTCCACAGATTTTTATACAAAACTCCATAAAGTCATGCCAGGAGAAATTTTTTCTTCATCTCAATTGTACTCTGAATCTATGTTCCCACATGAATGACAAAAAACATCCTCACAGGACCTACCCTGTGCAATTCAATATGAGTGGCTCTACCTTCTAAACTCTAGTGTTTAAATCCAACCCACATAACCTTTCCTCAAAAGGTATTATCCATGAATCAACCTACCATACATCCTTCTTTAAATAACACCAAAACTGTTCTTAGTACTTCAAAATATGTCTCACCAACACTCTATACAACTGTAGAGGGGCTTTCCAGTTTGTTTTTGAAAAGCACACCATCAGCTTTGAAATAAGGGGTAACATTCCATTGGTCTTCCTAGTTTCTTGCTGTATCTGCATAATCATTTTCTGTGTTTCATGGGTGAGGACACCCAAATCTTTCCATCCTGCAGAATTCTGTAGTTTCTCTCTATTCAAATAACATTCTGCTTTTCGACTCCTTCTAGCAAACTGCATGACCTCATGTTATATTCCATCTGCCAAATTTTCACCCATTTGCTTAACCTATCTATATATCCCTTTGCAGAGTCCACATATTCCTAACAACTGGTTTACCCACCCATCTTCGCATCATCAGCAAATTTAACCATAATACATTCAATCCCTTCGTCTTAAGTGGAGGGTAAGTGGCTGAGGCTTCAGTACTGATCCCTCTGGCACCCTACTAGTTATTACATGCCAAGATGAAAATTATACATTTACCCTGACTGTTACTTAGCCAATCTTTTATGCCTGCTAATATATTATACCCCAATCCCCTGAGAATTTTTACCTGTATGTTGTGAAACAGGTTTGAGATCTCAGAGGACAAGGACTATGAAAACAGTGTTAGAGATAAATGATTTATTTGCAAAAGACATAACACGGGGAAAGGGTAACGGGAATAACACACACACAGTTTATAGCAAGTGTGGGAAGATCACAACAGGGGTAAAATACACACACACACAAAATGAACTAAATACAGACAATCAAGGAAAAACAATACGATACCTGCCACCCCTTGACTCAGTGCAGGCACGGCTCTATGCTACCAGGGATACTAACTAAGATGCCCCCAACCCTTGGACAATGCACACCTCACCAATGATTTCTCCAGCAGCATTTCACAGTGCTTGACCTGGAGCGAAGCAGGGTGAATCCCTGGGAGACAAAGAGACCAAGCCAAGCACATGCACTCTTTATAGTGCTGGAGGGTTGGGGGTTCCAGCCCAGGTAATTTAAAAAGGCCAATGGCCAGGTGTGCACTGATGGGTTGGGCGGGGCCAAACCTTGATGGGCAGTGCTGTGTCTTCTGACCAGGTAAGGTCAGTGCTGTCATCCAACCAGGTAGGGTTAGTGTTGTCATGTGACAGCCATGACCCGCCACAATACAATCACATGTACATTGAAACACACAGTGAAATGCATCTTTTGTGTAGAGTGTTCTGGGGGTAGTCCAGGTGTTGTCACGCTTCCAGCACCATCATAGCATGCCCACAATTTCCTTACCCATACGTCTTTGGAATGTGGGAGGAAATCAGAGCACCCAGAGGAAACCCACGCAGACACGGGGAGAATGTACAAACTATTTACAGACAGTGGCTGGATTTGAACTCGGATTACTGGCGCTGTAAGGTGTTATGCAAACCACTACACAACCCAGCCTGTATACTGCATACTGCATGTATAATGATTATCCTCTGTCCACCCTAATGGAGTAGTTGGTTGACTGAGTAGGATAAATCCATCTGTAAAACTGGCACAATATCTGCCACAGAATTACCTTAGCCTGGGAATATAGAGGTCAATGGGTGAATGATGCTCTGGTGAATGGGACATCAGTGATTTGCTTAATATTGGGGTGTATGGAAAACTGTGTGAGATGTACTCTGCAGCAGAAAAAACAGGGCTGTGGCAAAAAATGTCTCACAGTGACATGTATGGCAACATTCAAAGCACGGCCTCCTGCTTTATAAATCCAATCTTGTTAAGTAGATAAGGGTACAGGTGTTTGCCACAGACTATACTGCACAAATTCCTGATGCATTGATCCTTTGGGGGAATCTAAATTGGTCTGTTACCCTCTTGTATAGGGTGAGACTTCTTCAAGCACTATCTCCCTTGGCTGCTGTCTTCAATTAGGTGCAGTTACTGCTGATTTTGCTTCCTTTTCTTCCTGTCCCTCTTTCCAAACTCCATTAACAGCAGCTGAAGTGAATGGATGAAGTTTACTGAGGGTAAGAGAAATAACATCGGAAAATATGAACATCAGAGTCTTGAGAATTCTTCCTCAAAGGACAGCAGAAGTAGGGTCTTTGAATATTTTCAAAATAGTTAGATATTTGTTAAGGAAGGGGGTGGAAGATTACAGAGGGTAGTCAGGAATGTGGAGTTGAAGTTGCAATCAGATCAGCAGGCTCAAGCATCTAAGTGGTCCAGTCCTGCTCCAAATGTTTATGTTTATATGTGTACTCAAACAAAAAGCTGCAGTCTGTGAGACAAGCCAGGCTATTGGTGTGAGATAAAGAAGCTGAGACTCAGGTCCAGGCAGGGAGATGTGGGGGGGAAATGTAACTGCAACTCATTAACAACAGAAGAAAATATCCTTTTTCTTTGTCAATGCCAATTTGTAGAGAATTCATACATGGAACATCAATTACTGCTATATTATCAAATACCAAAGAAAGTGTGCAAATTGATAGGCAGTGATCTGGCACTGTTGCTGTAAGATCATTATACATATCCAGCAGCTTCACTTTATTGCTTTTGAGGCAAGGGAGCAAAGGCCAACTCACTCAAAGCTATGTGTAGGAGGTGTCAATTCCATGATAGTACAAATCATACAAGGACTGTGGGGAAAACATCTGGTGAGCTGAAGGAACATTTATTTTTGCTTCAGTAAATGATATTCTTAAGATATTTGCATTCCATGTCAGAAATTGTACTTAATTTCTCAGATGTGTTTACAGAGGTAATATATACTTAGAAAAACGTATGTCATTATCAACTCTGAAAAATCAATTGAATGCATTATAAACAAGGCACATAATACAGATTTCTATGTCACTGTCATGGATGACCTACATCAATAACTTATCAGATTGATCGTTAAGCGTTCTGCTTCTCGAGGGAAATAAAATTCTACAGCTTTGCAGAGAGAAGTGTTGACTGTGTTTCAATTCTACCTGATGCCCATTCTAAATATAGAATGGTTAACATGCAAAAGTGCACAGGGGGACAATGCCATGGCATAGTTGCTAACAACCATTTGCATAGAACTCAATCCTGTCCCATGACATTAATCGGGTCAGTAATCAGCATCACTGAACCATTTGGAGAAGCAACAAGAAAGAAACATATGATTCAATAAGTTTAGTTTGGCAAGTGACGTATCTCTGAATGTA
>JARFYF010000012.1:30700742-30722273 GCA_030265395.1 Rhina ancylostomus | reverse complement strand
AGGGTGCAGAGGAGATTTATGTGTATGTTGCCAGCTCTGGAAAGCTATAGCAATGAGGAAAGCTTAGATAAGCTGTGGTGTTTTCCTTGGAATAGAGGAGTCTGAATGGAGATCAATTGATGGGTATATAATTATTAAATTATTAGAATGGTCAAAACCAGGAAGCATAGATTTAATGTATTGATAGAAGAATTAGCAGGGAAATTAAGGAATTTTTTCATCCAGGTGGTAGAAGTTTGGAACTCATTGTCTGAAAGGGTGTTTGAGGCAAAAAGTCTCATCACATTTAAAAGGTACTTGAAGAGCTATCACACGCTGTGCTAGAAGGTAGGATTAGGCTGGGTAGTTCTTTTTCTGTCAGCATAGACACAATAGACTAAATGCCTCCTTTATCAAGTATTTGTTTGCCTCCTTTATCAAATATTTGTTTTGATTTTATGTTTTGTTCTATGATTGTTCTATGTCTTTTACCATGGAACTCCATGTTAATATACTGACCAGAATTAAACATATTTCTTCATATGCAATTGAGAATTAAATGCATTTCTTTACATGTAGTGAAAATGCTGTTTGTAAGCAAGCATATGGCTAACTCCCTGAGACTTGCATTCTGTCACCCTGCACTTTGAGGTCTTCAGTGTTGTTGCATACTGCATTTGGTCTTAATGAACCTGTGCTTTTGGCACAGTGGCATACATATCATTGGTACAGGCATAGTTTCCTGAATATTATCCTTGTGTAGCAAAATCCCTATTAAATATTTGACTATTCCCAAATAATTAATTTCCTGTGTCAATTGGAAGTTTTTTTTCATTAATTATTATCAGTTATATTTCAGCAGACTTTTTTAAGAAAAAGAAGAATCTAGGGATCAGCTTCTGAGAAAAGTAGATTGAGGTCACTTTAGAGAAAACACAATATTCTGTTGACATGAGGAAGATGTAAAGGTGCTGAGAATAACTATCAAGGAACATGCATAATGCAGAAAGGGTAGAGTCAGAATTCTCTTCCAAAGATGAGGTTAATTGTAATTTTATTTGGTGTCATTCAGAAGAAGTATTGTAAAGAGACACAGCAAGGATGGGTGTGTGAGAGAAATTTGAAGACAGAACCGGTATAGAGTTAAGACAAGACAAATACAAGGAGGCATATATAGAGATTGGGAATAGAGGCAGCAGGAAGAGAATGATTTTAACTTTGTGAGCAATACCACAGGAAATCAAATAATGAAACATAAACTATGGTAAACTCTATCCTTCATCTGCAGGGAGGATGAATTTGATGAATATTTTGAAGACATGTTTCTGTGACCAGTGCTTTGAAGAGGATACCAAAGGTTAATCACATCATTAATTTTATTCCAAATGAAGATCCCTTAATTATTACTCGAATATCCAATTTGCCCTTTCAGACTCAAAACATAATTTTACACAGGAACGCATTTTATGTTTCACATTGAAACAAGAGTAAGCCTAGAAGAAAATTGAACACTGTAAATCCAAACCAACAAATTGTGAAGATAAATAGAAATATTTTGCGGGAGTTAATTACATTGTAATGTTCACAGAAGAACTGCGACCTGCTACATTCAATAATATGTTGAGATCATCTTGGAGAATTTCCATATTCTTCAGAAGTTTCAAAGGTAATAATACTCCAAATGAAGGGAAAAACTGTTTAATAACTCAATAGATTTGCTCCTTAAATAAGGCAATGAAGTTACAACAACTTGATTATTAATTTGTTTATTAGTAGAAAATATTCTGATATGTTTCAATAAGATGCTTACATGTCAATGAAATCCTAAAGTGTAGCCAGTGAAGTCTCTGCTTTTTATGTGAAGATAGTAATAAATTAAGTTTTCTGTTTTTTTTAGAGGACAATTTGTACAGGTTTAAGAAATTTATTTCTTCTACAACTTTTTATATTCGTGCTGTGCCACTTATTAGGTAGCTGACTTGTCCTCATCAATAAACCACTGTGTACATTTAAATTTTTCCATAATGCTCCAGTAATTTGTTTCTTCTTTGTTGTCCACTGTCTCCAGAAGCAAAAATATTGTTCTCTGTATGCACAATGACAGGGAGGGAATTACTGAGTAGTAGCAAAATACAGATTATTTCAGCAGGTACTTGGCATATACGTGGCAATTGCAATTCAAATGTAGAGAAATGTGAAACAGTATACTCTGGGAGAGAGGAGAGTAGAAAGCAAATGAAGTCTAAAGTTATTGTTAAATTGAAAAAGCAAAGTAATCAAGAGGGGAAAAATAAAGTATGATTAAAGGTGTAAAAATGGACTTGTGTTTCTAGAGTTTGCATGTATTATAACTAGGAGTTGAGAAGAAATGTCTGTAAGACATTGGTTCATCCTAAGATTTGAAGCATTCTGAGGAGTTTGGGCATATTGAAATGCTACAAATTTGTACAAAGCCAGGCATGAAATTATGTGATAAGAAACTTCTAATTAAAACAGAATGCTATGAATTAAATGGGATAACAAGTACAACTGTTCAAAATTGTGGAAGGTTGAATGATGATGGTGAGTTGACAAAGGGACAGAAATTCAGTATTAGTATTGATGCATAAAAGGACTAGAAGGAACATTTTCGGTGCTATGGGTTATGTAATGCTTTATCAATATGGCAGTAGTAGTCAATTAAGAAAGAATCTAATAAATAGAAGTCTCAAATATTAAAATATGTATTATTAACATTAATACATTTGAATTATAGTCCATTTATTTAATTGATTTGCTCTTTCATTTAATGTACATGTTGATATATACTTCACTCTCAGTATGATGTCTTCCTTAATCGTTTATTCCCAGTGTAATAATTAAACATAGGTTGAGACATTAAACCTAACCAGTAGCCTTATTTGAATAATATTTTATTGCCTTATATCACAAGTTCTGTGTAAATATGGTTTGACATTCAGCTGCAGGATTTCTGATCTACTTAGCACAGAGAGGCAAAACTAATACACTAGGCCCTTCTTAAATTCTAATCCTATTGTGGAAGGTGCAACATACAAATACAGTCTTCTGTGATATGGTACTCCTGTATTTTTAAAGTAATTGCAGTTCTGTAGAATTCTTTGCTCATGCCCTATTTTTGATTAGTATAGAAAGAACCGCTTTGCGCCTAGGCATGTTCTCTGAAAGTTATTCTGAACTGTTTATTTTTGTGTCAATTAGAATAAAGATCAGAAGAGCTGTGTAATGAAAGGGCAGCAAGTTAGAGAACTGGATTCCATAATAGGATTTTCCTCATAAACCTATCTTGAAGAATGACATCAGAAGGAAGACATTTATTTATTAAATACAATCAAGCAATAGCTCTTAAAATGTATAAAATGAAAAAATATATTTCTGAAGGGCAAGACTATTTGGAAATAATAGAATTTGTCTCTGTATTTGTCACCGAAATATATTGCTTCATTCATTTTTTTAGATGATTCCAATATATCAAAACAATTAAACTGCAAATACTTTCATGTATAAAATCCTACATTTTGAATGCTTCTGCTGCACTTTTGTGTTGACCTGTTAATCTGTTCCCATTCAGAACAAAAACTGCCTGAGTAAATATGTTGCATTATATTTATACATTCTATGAATGTTGGGGTTAGTAGTTGCCTCCAGCTCCTGAACCTCTTCTTTAAAGCACATCAATGTTTCAATCATTTTTGGTTCCAAATTACCACTTTTTTGCTGTTTAACTGTACTTATTAATATGAAGTCAAACTATCATTCATCTAGATTTTAAAACTTGTGAATGTGACACTTAGGAAAGTTAGTACAGTAAGTTTATGGCTTTGAGCAGTAATACCAACTAAGCACCTTATTCCATTAACTTAGTTTTGCTTTTTGAGGAGAGAAGCTGAATTTTGAAAGCAGATAAAGCCTCTGAGAAAAAAGATACAGAAAAAGACATTAATAGAACTGGAAGACATTCAGGTTATTGAGTGGCAAGAGGGTTAATGATATAGAAAGTGACAGAAGAAGAGGGCATGAAAAGAGGGGAAATCATCTAATGAAAGGCCCACAGAGCAGAAAATTGATAGCAGTGAGAAGTGGAAGTGATAAGTTGGGGATGTTGCGATTATTAAGAGTGAGATGAGAAGGGAACTACTGAACGCCACATTTTACTAGAAACATTTGCTTTATTTGCAACCTGCAGCTATTGATTACATCTTTAATCATTAAATCATGTCATTACATCCATTTATTCACCCAAAAGGAAAAAATAAAATAACTAAAATAGAAATCAATGTAAAGATGACAGCAGTAATGTTCCATGAAATATAGAAGCTACTCACATATTGAACTCTGCAGTGGTCAGACCTTTGGTTGAGAGGCAAGCAGTCATTGTATCCATTTTAACCCCTTTAAAGAAGGAGCATTTCAATATTCCCAGAACTCAGCCATTCCTGTTTCCTGGAGAGATATTTTGTGAAATTAGCATTAAAGCATCTTATTGTGTGTTAAGAGACAGAAATTAGATTCCACCTGATACTCAACAAATTACTTATAAATAAAAATGTAGATTCTCTGCGAGGATGCCATGTAAAATAGTCTGTTGAAGGTAATACTTCACCTTCCATGGGACACCATAGCATTGTGAAATTGAGCACCAATATGTAAAATAAGAGGGTGACAACTGAGGTCCTCCCCAATATAAGTATTGACTGAAAACTCAAAAGGAGGGGAGTGAAATCTACGTGCAAGGATATTGTTACTTTAAACTAGCAATCTAATCTACAATAAATCCAAAACCATCTTTGGAAATGGGAAAGACAATTTTTCTAATCTTTCCTATGTTATATATTTTTGACTGATTTATAACAATGTTGAAATGCTTTCTCAAATATCCTTGAAGTATATTGCCAACCTTCTTCATTGAGGTTAAGTATATTTAGTATACTTCAAAGCAGAAGATTTAAAGATTAAATCTAAGTCCATCTTTAAAGCTTGGTTAAATTCCCAATCCAATTCAACACAATCTGCTTATATCCATGTATGTGTATGGCCTGCTGGCTTTGCTGTATCATATTGTTCATGGTTGTAAAACTCAGTATGAATTTCCGCAGCAATACCATTATTGTCAAATCACAGGGATGAAATCAATGCTATTTTGATCTATGAGATGCACACTCCACCACAGACACCATCACCCAAAGTGTGGTAATGGAGTTGCCCATCACTCATTATTAAATTCTCCCAATTTTGCCATGTATATAAAAACCATGTTCTTAGCTCCTACTAAAAACTGACTGTACCCAAAGCTGCTATGAACTGTAATGGGCAGTGCTCCAGTATGACTAGACAACCTGCAAGATGGCAAATAAAGGAGAAATAGAATAGGGTATAAAGTACATTTCTGCCAGCCACAATATCTAGCCAGTTAGAAGAATCAAATGATAGGATACTCATTTTTAAATACAGCACTTTTTCTTCCAAAATTTAGTATTTATACTGCTGAATAGCTATTGAAAGCCTCAATAGGGACCAAAAGTCATTTTATCCCTTAACCAAATTCATAATTTCTTCCATTGATGAAACACCTTTAACGGAGAAAAAGGTAAAAGAGTGCTTCACAGAAGTAGTTGGAAAACATGCACATCATATTAGAAGAGGGGTGATTAAAATCTTGGTCGTGATGATCAGGAGGCCTCTTAAACTAGGAAGAGATGGAGAGTTAGGGACGGAATGCCAGAGGAGGGCTTATAGGGAACTGCAACCATTCATGGTGCAAAAAGGCCAGAGTTAGAGGACGAAACAATTATTCAAGTAGTGCAGAGAAGGTGCAGATGGAACCTATGATTTAAATACATGAGAATTTTACTATTGTGGCCTTGGAAATCAGGAGTTAATGTTGGTCAATACAAGGGTAATGGGTGAGTGCAATATGCTGTTGGAAAATATTGGAAGCAGAGTTTCAAACACTTTTGGAGGAGGAGGTGGGTGGGAAAGCATTACCAAAGTTGATTTTAGGGAGGTGTCAATGGCATGGATGGCTGTTTCAGTGGCAAAAGCACTGAGGGTAAGGGATGGGGCTGAATAATCCTAGAGAAGTCAAAATAGATACCATTTATGTCAAGATACGGAGCAAAAGCTCAGCAAAACAAATCAGTTGGAAACACTTTGAGTAAATGGCTGGTGGATGGGGTTGGAGTAGGTTAGCGACGATAGATGATAGGGGCTTCTGGTTTGCTCACACCAGGCTAAAAATGATGTTCATGCAAGATGGATAGTAGGTAAACAGTCTGATTGCACAGAGGCAGTGGAAAGGTTAAGAAGTTGTGAATAGGTAGAAGTGGACCTCAGTACAAATCAATGATAATCCTACAGTAGGAAATGTTATTTCTTCAGGACAGATTAGAAAAGAGGGAATGAAAGGTAAACCCTGAGGAAACTTCTAGATGAAGATATGGCAGGGAAAAGAAATGCTATTGGTCAATTTGTGTTGGCTATATGTGAGAGTGAAACCAAATGATTACACTTGCATTGAAGCAGTAAGTTTTCATCAGTGGTGGTCTGAGTGTTTCAAATGCAGTTTCCATCTAATGAGGGTCATTGTTAGAATAAACTTTTTATACCTTTGTACTTGCTGTTATCAATTTCTATGCGTGGAACCAAATCCCTTAGTTCTCCACAGTTCATATCTCTTATGAAGAAAACATTCCAATTTGTTTTTCTTGGGTTCAACATCAATGTTCTCCAATATCCTCATATTGAATTCCATCTGACACATCTTTTCTTTCCTAGAGCCCATTGTTAGAGCCCCACCAATCAGATTTCTTCTGTTGCCGTGACACCAAAGTAGGTCTCATCAAAGGGATTAATGCTATCCTTGCCTTGAAATTGAAATTTACGTATACTTGGTAAACAGTAGATCAGTGCTGCATTAGGCACCAACACCAAGTTAAAGTTCACAGAAGAAGTTGTGAAATGTAGACATCCTTGCTTCAGGAGTGTATTACCATGGATTACTTTGCTTTAAATGCATTACATTCTGACTTCAGCATTTCCTAGGAGCTAACTGCTTGCTAGGTGGCTTGCAACTGATGTGGCATTTGTGCCTTGACTTGTGGGAACCATGTGACTACCATGGAGATGAGGGAGAGCACTGGGATGAGATAAAGGGGTATGGCACATGGGCTCCTGGGGGACAACCCCTGACAGATGGTGCATGCTCATCGCATCCTTTGGCTATGAGTAATCCCAAGAAGCTTCAGTCAGTGTCTCTCAAATCAAAGGGTCAGTGAACTGCACTGAACAGTCCATGTATCTCTCAATCAGTACTTTGAGCATGACGTACATGTGGTTTTATTTTAAATTATTTTTGAAGGTTGTGAGTTGTAACTTTTTGATCCAGTTTCTCTAATTAAAATGAGATGCTTACACTGATGATTTCATCATGTTCTAAAAATATGATGGGGAGAAGGGATCTGTGTTCGGGTGAATTGCAGATCCAGCTACCCAAATGGCAGAATATGGGCACTAATACATCAAAACACTTTTAGTTGCAGGACTTGTGTATGAAAAAATCCGGCACAAATGGGCCCAATTTCTAGGCCACAAAGTAATTGTGAAAAATGTAAATCACTTCCTCCCTGTTCCTATTGGCCTGTCTGGAGTCCTTAATAGTTGACCATACCAACTTCTTGTAAGTCTCCTCTATCATTGTTCAGCTGGCTGGGACCACACCTGCTTGGTTTCATTCTTATTTATGAAATATTAACCAGATAATCATCTACAATGGTTTTTCCTCCTCCTGCTGCTTTAATGTGTTTGCTGATGTCCCTGAGGTGCCATGCTCTACATTAATTTACATTGGCAACACCCAACTCAACCTCACCAAGTTTCTTGACCCCCTTTTCCACTGTCCCTAAATTGTCAGAGTACTCATCTGACATCAGGTACTTTGTTGAGCACAAGTTTCCATGAGTCATTGCCATCAGACCCCTCACAAAATCTGTTCTTTAGCTACTGTCTCTATTTCACTTGACTATTCTCCATCTTGATGTTATTTTTGACCTAGAGGTGAGCTTTGGACCAGGTATTCACATCATCACTAACACTGTGTAGTTCCCTATGCATACCATTACCCAGCTTTCTCCTTATTTCAGCTCAATAGCCGATGGACCTCTGACCATGCCACTGCATCTGAGTACCCCAATGCGCACCTGGCCAGCTTCCCTTGTTCTACCCTCACTAAACCTGAGTTCATGGAGAACACCTCTGCATGTTCTAACTTGCACCAAGTTCTTTCCACCCATCATCCCAATACTTGCTGTCCTGTATTGACTCCCAGTTAAGCATTGTCTTGATTTTAAAATTCTCACCATTTTAGGACTCAAGTGCTCCTGCTAGCTGTAATTTGTCCAGGACTACAACTAGCTGAGACATCTGTACCTTCCATTCTGCTTCATGAATTGTCCCCAGATTTAATCAGGTGATTATTGGTAGCATTGCATTCAGGTCTGGAGTCCCCTCATTAAACCCCCAACCTCTTTTTCATCCTTTAATATCTACTTTGACTTTGGTGTTTTAATGTGGCCCAGTCAGACTTTGTATATCTCTCTAGCGATATGCTTGGAGTGGTTTTCTACATTATAAGTTCATACTATATAAGTTCATATGTTATTGCTTTTACCCATTAATTTAATCAGTCTACATTCCTTTGCAACTCTGCTTGGCACAATTTATGTCCCACTTAAAGTGAGTAATCTGTAATTGGAAATCTATTTTACTCTTTTCATCCAAGCTATAAATATATGGGGATGAGTTGGAGTTCCAGTACAAATCACTCTCACCACACCCTGTTAATTAGTATCCATATCCTTTTTTTCTTATACAAGTATCTGACTCTAGCTCAACCAATTAACAACCGATGCCACAAGATTACCTTGTACTGTGTAATTATCTCTAAATGGGAATATTATTAAATAAATTTGGGATCCCATTTAGACAATACCATAAGCAATCCGTAACTCATGATGGTTAATTCAAATAACCTGCAGGTCACAATTACAGTGATTCTTTGATCAGCTTGGGTTTGACCAATCCTCAGTCATCTTTTCTCTTATTTTAATTTCCAGTAATTTTCCTATGTGATGTTATACCAATAGGTCTGCAATCTCTACTTTCCCCCTCAACCCTTACTTCTAAATAATGAAGTGATAATGTTGGTATTCAAAAACAAATGAAAGAGATTTGGAAGATTATCACTAATGCTTCTCCAATGTGCTCAACCCTTGCCTGAGGTAAAAGCCATTACAGATGACCCCTGCTTTATGGCATTTCAGGTAATAGAGATTCACCCTTGCAGAATTCAATCACTACCCAAGAATTGAGATACAGAATAAAATTCACTCTCACAGAATTTATGTGGAAAAAAAAGATAAATAAATGCAACATTTATTATTTTTCCATTCGTGTTTCTTCATGCATGCGCAGATGATGTGGCTTTGCGTTACAGAAAATCGCGAGACAAACTTTTCTAGGAACGTAACCCCACCCCCTTAACATAGGGGATCGCTTGTATACCCTAGCATTTTGTTTTTCCTCAGTCCCCGTTATTTACTCTGTTACCACTTTTTACACCTTGTTTTAAAAGCAGAAGTTCCTCTTTACATTTTTTTTCCTTGAACATTTGATAGCTTAGTTTTTTCAAATTAAATCAGTATTTCAGAAATGTAGATTTTTAAAATTTATCATGCAATAGAAGACTGGATTAATGTGCAGTTTAAATCATAACTAATTCATATTCCACAGCACTCCATTGTAACAACAAATTTCATACGTTGACTGTGAAGCCTTCACATTTTTAGGTCAAAACAAATAGATATGGAATTCCAAAAATTCATGTAATCAGAATGAACTGAACATACTTTGCCACCTTGAAGCCACTGCATTACTCTTAAGCTTTTACTCAGGGTTCTTTTTCCGTTTAAATTTATTTTACTAATTCCCATTTTTAGTGTTGTTTCAACTTTTCTGTAGCTACATTGTCACATACGCAGACCTAAAAATCAAATAACTCACTATAGTAAAATGAAATGCCCAACAACTTACTAAAATCAATAGGTTCCAAAGGATGTGATGCTAACAATAAGAATTCAGGGTGTTTAATAGATAATTACACTAATGTAAACAATGTGACATTAAGATAGAAGTTTATTAATCAGTGACTGTAAGAGAGTTGGCTTTTCCTTATAGTGACAGGTTGTTATATTAATTGAAAGCTTGTTGAACTATTAATCCAGTGAATATGCCAGTGCTCATTTTTAGTTTGTGATATACTTGTTTCGTAAAGGTTTTTAAAATATTTCACATGTTCTGGATTTTCCTCCACGTTTGCCTTCAACACTTCCTTTCTCTTCACCTCCAACTCCTCCATTTGCTGCTGCAGGAAGGGAAGATGAGAGAGATTTGACTTGTTATGTTGATTTGATACCTAAACTGATTCTAAAAAGTTCAAACAAAAACTTCATTCAATAAGGATGTAAGATCTAATAAGATTTTACTAAACAGCACTGGGCCAAATGATCCTGCCCAAACTCATCACCCACCCACTGACTTTTTCCACATGCAGGGAACTAAATGAGCTACCGACCCATCCCTGACAGGGGGTCTGAGTAACAGACCTCAGGCAGCATTTCCTGAGCTCTGCCTCACCAGAATTGCCTGTCAGCCTTTGACAGCTCATTGGCGGTCAAGGGTTTTAAGAATTTAAGTGTCTCAGATATTCAGACATCTAAAAGCCACCCAAATAGATTTAAATGTTTTTAAATGATTACTTAAAAATTAAAAATTCAAATGATTTTATAATGAATTAAAACACCAACAAATAATTTACTCCATTGTTAAACTCAACAGTATGTCCAGCAACAGAAGAAACAATCAGATACATCCACATTTGATCTCCAGCTTCTGTAAAACCTCCACCTATCCTCAAGTATGGGTGATGATCCAAGACATGCTGAGGGACATAGGTTTTAGGCAGAAGCACCCGATCAAGCAGCATGATGCAGGCCATTAAGCCCAATCTTCATAAACATATTTAAACCTTGCTGTATTTTTTGGTTCCTGCCATTATCAGCACTGAGACAGATTGTGTTTCTGCCACAAAGTATAAAACACATTTAAATGTAAGTTGTTCAACTATTAACATACTATGTATAACTCAAAGGGAGTCTCATTTGAGCTCATCTAGATAAAACAATGAGAAAAAATGTTCTAAACTTAAGAGCTGCTCAACCTTTCTTGGCTGCCATTTCTTCTTGTTCCTTTTGTTCTTCAATCAGTTTCATCTTTGCTTCATACTCATCGGCCAGCGTTTTCCATTCAACTCTGTTGTTTTGGAGACCATCATACATTGGTGTTATTTCTTTGTGGAATCTTGAAAACTCCTGGACAAGACATCAAGCAACTAAATGTCAGTTTTGTGATGAGTAAGTGGTGCTAAATCTTTAATAACTTTATATTTTAATTATAACTGTATTTTAATTAGTCAATTAATTTAGTAGAATTCAGACCAGATAGGGAATAGCATGAATATTTTACCTACTTTATACACAAAGGTACACACAAAGTCGATGAAACCAACTTGTAGTTTGGGGAGTTCATCTCTTTTATTTCTGTCCATCATGGGCTGTTTAAAACAGAAGGATCATCAGCAAAAAATCTAAGCTAGTGTGTGTATTTTATTTAGCAAAGTTTATTGATTGGCATGAAATATGATCCTACTCTGAGCATCCTTAGAGTTCCATAAAAATAAATCTTATTAATTATACACATGTTAAATTCAGAAATGTAATTCAGAAGCTCCATTCTTTCCATTTAATATTACTATATATCCATGAAAACTAGTTGTAGATTTGAAATAATGTTAAGTCAGCATTTATTAAAGTATTGAGAGCTTACAATTGGTTGCTGCTGTAAAACTGTCCGTTCTAGATCACCTTGCTCCCAGAATTCATTGGCAACCATTAGTGCAACCTGTAGTAAAAAAAAGTACAAAATGCAGGTAAAGAAAATAATTGCAAATGTGACTGGCATACCACAAAAAAAACGTAGAACGGATTCCGATACATGCTTACTCACTCACAGCAAACAGTTAGCTCATTACGGTGTCCATTTATTAAAATAGCACTAAGTAAATTATAGATCATTTATCCAAACTTTCCCCAAAATTCTCTGTTACTATTTTTCCATGCATCACAAGCTGAAAGTGTGAATCTTCTTGTAAAATTATCCTTTCAATAAACACAAATGCAATTTATAGCCAATTAAATTCCATTGATTTTTACATATGCCAACATCTTAAAACAAAATTACATAGCTCTGGACATGTATCTCTATACAAAATATGAAAATATTTGCCATGTCTTCATGATTCTATAAATTTCTAAATTATTAAGATTTTTCTTGGAATTAATTCAAGACACTTTTTATTTCATTTTTCACCATCAATTTCCAGTCATATTATCCATTTCATCAAACACTGAACCAGGCTAAAACATTTGGAGGAAATAGATGGGGAATTTTAAAACATAATCAATGTAAGTGATCTGGAATCAGTTTTTTGTTCTATTGAGATTTCAAATGCTAATCTAATTCTTGATTTAAGCAGTTCTCAAGTAATAAATTGTTAACAATTTTAGCTTTTTCAGGCTTTTTGTTTTAGTTGTTTGAAAATTCAAAGTGGTACATAATACAAGGTGCAGCAAGCTTAAGATCAGCAATTTTATTACCTTGCTTTGTACTTCCCAAGGCTTTGTTATAGCAGACAAGTCACATCCTGTCATCATCATTGCCCTGCAAAGGTACAAGAGGATATTTGGTCAATACTGCCAAAATATTAAAGAAGAATTTCCAAAAATTATGCCAACAGGAGAAAATATACATACATAACAATTTCTTTCTTGGTTGGGTCAGAAGAAATATACTTTATGGCCTCTTCTTCATTCTCAGTTTGTTCGATATGGTCAACAATCTTTTGAAACATTGTCCTTTTCCTGTAAAACATTCCAAAAATGCAGTGGTGCATTTTCCATTCAATTCCATTTATTTCCACTGAGAGGATGTCACAGTGTAGGCTACAGGCATTACTGGCTTATTGTTTTACTCTGTGGTTAAACACTGTCAGTTTTCATTACCTCTGTAAATGTAAAGAACCAAATGGAATTTAAAGAGCTCACCTTTTTGTGAATGTACTCTTTGATAGAATAACCCAAATTCAATTTCACCCCCATTGTGTGATTTCTTTTTGCTCTTTCAAAGGACCAAAAGACTAGTGCTGGCCTGAACGGTACCCTACCTTAAGGCACCGGGCTTAGAAAATGCTTTGGTTTCATCCTGAAATCAAACATCTATTCAATTTCCTTCCCTTTATTATATTGTTATTTTGGAGAGTTACAAATGTTATGTTTAGCATGCTTAAACATTCAAGCAAGAGACCTTAGTTGCATTCCATTAATGACATTCCATTCCATTAATAATGTGCAGCTTCTAAATAAGCTGAGGGAATGTGCCTTTTCTAAACAACAGACAAGATTTGGCAAAACAGTAATTCCTTTATAAGGTCAGTTAATTAATCAGAAATCAGAAAAGCCACTTTTACTGCCCTGGTTCCTCTTCCCAATACTTTTCCTTCATCATGATGATTTTGAAATACTACAGTCTATGCCTCTATTACCTTGCTTGGTAAATGAATCTGTATTCCCAGATCTCAGTTTAAGAACGGATGTTTTCTTTCATACCTTCTCAATTTATCTTTTTTTCCTGTGGTCCTATTTTGTTGTTTTACTTTGCAGTAATATTTGGATTAAACCTCCACA
This sequence comes from Rhina ancylostomus, assembly GCA_030265395.1. Taxonomy (NCBI): domain Eukaryota; kingdom Metazoa; phylum Chordata; class Chondrichthyes; order Rhinopristiformes; family Rhinidae; genus Rhina; species Rhina ancylostomus. The sequence goes on along the minus strand of JARFYF010000012.1, from coordinate 30,708,423 downwards.
TTTATATTGTTTTTACTCTTGTGAGTTCCATCTCTAGAACAACTTCTGAAGTTGGCGCCAATCCATTTTTTTTCTCATGGTTCATACTCTTCACTCTCTTTGGTTCAGGCTTCCTGCTCTATTTCACACCCATTAAAAAGTTTTACTTTGCGTGGGGATGGTAAATAAACATGCATATAGCATTGTGAGATTAAAAAGAACATGAAATTCTGGAAATAACAGGTTAGTCTAGAAAGGAAAATAAATGATAGCATTCTGTTTGTAAGTCTTCAATAGAACAGTGTACTGTGTATGAATGACAACCACACTGCATTTTAGCATAGCTGTTGTCAAAAGTACTTTTATATTCTGATTATAATATCACAATACTCTATTTAATTGCTTCATTATTATTATTATATGGATCTTCACGATGATGAGTATACTATTACTGGTTGCTTTCTGTGTTTTCTTATATTAATTCCATTCATCAATTTATTCTGTGAAATGTTTCCATTTATCACTGATCCATTGTATGTGCCAATTGTTTATTTACAGGGATTCCTTTTGTAAATCCATGCCCTTCTTTTACATTCACATGCTATCATCACCAAGGAAATCTTGTTTGTTTCTGCCAGTAAGGTTTCTCACCTCCATTCTTAATGGCATCTCTAAAACCCATATGCATATCTTTAACACCTTCAAATTCAACTATTCTAATGATTTAGGTGTAAACTCTTTGTTGGGATCTGTATTTTGTTTTCATTAAAGTACCATTTATTAGTATGTTTTTTAATGCTTATAATTTGCAATAATGTCAAAATATGCCCTTTTTACTGCTGCAGGCAGTATTGAGAAAGATCAAGTAAATAAGCACATACTTGAAATACAAGGCCAAGTCGGTCGCGATTATAGCAACTTCCATTAAATGCATGACTGTTTCATACTGACGTTGGTTCAGGTTCTGAAAAATGTTTATACTCTGTCCGTTGAAGAGAAAGGAAAGGAAAATCAGTAACCTCAATAATGTGTATCCTATAAATATTTAAAATATCTACTATTTCATATAAAATGTTACACTGTTGCACTCAGAGATAACTGGCATACTGACCTCATCCTGAAGTAGTATTTTACTGTACTCAAGATGATGTCTTTCCAAAATAGAGGACCCATGCAGCCTTGCTAGAGGTGCTTGTGATCTGTAATGGAGCATTTTTAAAATACATGGTCAAACTTTATAATATGCCCTCAAACATATCACCTAGATATCTCCCCCTCAGTTCCCATGAGTTGTTTGGCCCAGTGGTGGTTTAAAGTGTCATGACTCTGACCCTAGCTGATCAGAATGTCCATAAAAAAAATTCATTATCCTATGTGTTTTGTGTCTGGCATCCACATGTATGCAGTAAAATGCATAAGCCAGGAAGTTACTGCCCAAGTTGATTTTCACCTCCACAAGCTTTGCTATGGAATTTTGCCAAGAAACTCATTTTTAGAACAGATGGAATGGATGATGTTGCAATACTCAACCGGAAAAGTTAGTGTTCAGTCTTAGTTGTTCTCTGAATTACTCAGAAGGCCACTCGGTTCTCGGTCATTAACAGATGGGCAATAAATCCCAACCATTGCCAGTGACGACACACCCCAGGAATGAATATAATAAAAAATCACTTTGGGAATTCCTGTATTATTGACTGAATTAGTTCGTGAATGAGCTCGACCACAACATTTTCCAGGAAATTGGAGATTGTCAATAATTATAAATCCTACCACGCACAGCCAAATTTGGACAATGAGTGATTTTAAATGAATTCCACTTACTTCATCTGGTACAAATTATTGGTGCCACGGTGATCAATATCATGACAGAAAGCAGCTGTAACCATGGCGAAAGCTTCTAGATCTGAATAGTATTTCTTTATTTTACCTGTCTGCAAATGAATTCAAAAGTTTTAAAAATACAATAAAGGCAAAATCAGTATCATTTGGGTAGTTTAGTGTTGGAATTACCATGCCCAAATTCATTTTAAGTATTGTATCTTACCATTAAAAGTGTAAACATGGTCTGTCCAACGTTAAATCCATGGCGCCAGTTATGATAGGTGATATCACGGTAACCTTTCCTGATCGTAAACATCCATCGAGTCAGTACCTGAAGCAAAACACATAATCTTTCTCAGGAAGGTGTTAAGTAATGTAAAAAGGCACTTTCATAGAAACCCATATTTGGCTGTAAAATAATTTAGATATTATTGAGAAATAGATGATCAGGATTATCACTGATACCATGATTGTGCTTTTCCCAAAGTAAACAATACACATTCCCTCTCAATTAACTCTGACTGGAAAGGAAATCTAAGCCAAATTTAACTCTCACACGGGATGAAAATGCAATGGCCATTCTAATCATCCATTTCTCAATAAAATCTAAATATACAAATGAGAATGACCCCCTAATTTAGATTCTTTGAGCCTAACATCTTTGAACCAACTCCTGATATCTACATTCATTGACTCAGTTACATCAGGGACTAAGAAACTTCTGCTGAACTGTAAGACAAACCAGTGCAAGGACTTTTGACCAAGATATCAGCGTTTCAGAATCCAAATTTAAAGAAAAAGGCGAAAAAGCACTCAACTATGTTCTTGCAAAGTAACTAGTTGAATAAAAAGGTACAACAGAAACTTGGTTTAAGAAGACTCACATCTGCTGGTATTTTGAATTTTTCAACAGCCTTTATTTCAAAGAAACACCGAATTCCATACTTGATTAGATCAAACTCTGAAACAGGCAAGTCACTGAAGTGAAATTCATAGAGCTCAATATTGCTCGGATCAGGTAGTTCTTCTTTCTATCAATGAAATTCAAGTTATAGTGACATGATTAAAAGAGGGTAAGTAATTCACAATTCACAATTGCTACCTAAAAGCCAATATTGTATAAGAAATAACAAATGTAATTTACCAAGATTGTAATCATTTCCTGCTGTTCACAATCTGCAACATCCTTGTTCAGTTTCTCTTTTGTTTTCTGTGGAAGGGTAAAATGCTCAGTAGAATTGAAAAAGGTTTTGATTTATTTTTCTTCTTTTATATTCATTAATGAATCAAAAATCCCATTGCTATACCTACCAAAATGGTCTGAAGTTCCTTGTCAGTGCACTTTGAATGGCACATTAACATTTCTGAAGCAATATCTTTCCTGCTTTCTAGTTTATTCATTTTATCGTAAGTATCTGTGTTCAGGAGTGACCATCCTAGGAACTGTGTCAAAGTCTGGAGCAAACAAGCAGCTGCAGTTAGTAAAGATGATCTATACCAGAAGTGTTCTCAATAGAAATTAGCCTAGAACTTCTTGTGGAGACATTATCAGCAACTCATGCAGAAATTTGATACAAATTTCATACTGGTATGGAAACATGATTTGCCACTGTCATAAAAATATATTCAAAAGATGTAACAGTGCTAGATTTAGTAAAAATAAATTAAATGAAATTGTTTATGAAATTAATCAGTATAAAATACAGAAATATGATTCCATATCATGCTGTTTATAAGATTTTTGTTTTGAATTTGTGCCCATTCTGAACCTGGATACTTGAAGTGAATTCCTATATGCCAGTGCTTTACATGGTCTATGGAGCTATGAATACAAATGAACTAGGGTAAAAGATGTGAAAAATCAGGAGTTCCTGGAATAGCAGAAGGGCAGGTGGAAGTCACTTTACCAATTTTTTCCTTGGTCTTCAGCACCAGAAATTATATTGCAATACAATTACTTATTTCCTGTAAATTTGTGCCCATAGAAATCCTTTTAGATTCTGATACTTCGGTAATGTCCTTTATCATGAACATTCCTAGATGCACTTTTAATATCAGGTTTCATATCAGCTTCCATATATAATTTGGAGGTGGTTAATATTCAATATTTGACAGGATTTAATTAGACAGACTACTCCGGTGAGAGATCCGTACTGTGAGGTATGACAAAGGCAACCTTGTTTTCAGTTGTAACTAAATTATTCTCCTTTATTCAGTCTTGGATTACAACAAATTGTAAACAAGTTGAAATGAAATTTTTCAACATCACACAGTAGTTTAGAGAAAAACATTTTCCAAGTGCAAAGCCTCTAAAGGGAAGTATAGCCTGGGATACAAAGAGGTGCCCATTTAATGTTGCTCCAAGATTTCCAAGGCTACCTGGGGAGCAGTAGCATTAAGCCTGTACCTGAAGGAATGTTCCCATATTAATAACCTTCCCTCTAATCTTTCTGCTGATTAGGGAGCCCAAGCAAAGAGTGGCCTGAAAATTGTCCCAGATTCTATCCTGAGGTCCCTACTGACCAAAGATGTTGTGGGAATCACAGAGGAGCAGATTGACGGTTGTAAGAATCACACTCCTCCCCACCACTTGCTAGGAATATGTTTGCCTAATTGACATCTGCACTACCAACTTCAGACAACTGGCATTTGGCAGCAGGCTCTTGCTTCAGTTGGTTTCTCCTTCCATTGACATTAAATGAGTTGGGGGCTTTCCCCATGGGCTCTGCTCATGGTTAAAAAACTGACATTTCAGCATTGCAACAGGAGCAGGCATGGATATTTGTCCCACAGCAGGAAGGAGGAAGCAAAGTGCACTCTATGAACTCTTCAAAGTGATAACTTTACAAATTTAGTGAAAAGAAATCCAATGGTACCTACTTCAGTGATCTGCTCATCATATTCATCAAATGGTTTGCCATCCTTTCTGTTGTAAAATGTAGCTATTCCCACTATCTCTTCTTTCTTATTCACGATTGGCAAAGAAAGGACATTTTTTATAACCCAGCCTGTTTCATCCACCGCTTCTTTCTATGAAAAAAAATTGTGAGAGATATAGCAAATTGTATAATAATGTATTCAAATGATATGCCATGAGAAGTAAGCACAGTAAGTCCCTAAAGGATAATCCCAATTTACAACGTGTAAGTAAATTATAACAAAAGTTTTAAATTCTAGTTTTAGAAGACTGTCAAAGGAAATTTTCCATTTTCATGACAAAAATCAAATTTAACCTTAAACGGTTTTGAATTGGTACACCTGCTACAGCCCTATGAAGAGATAGATGTTCGGAATAAATTAATTAATTCTGTATTTCAATGACATGTTCAGGAATGGAAAAGAATCATGCCAAGTGTGTTCAATAAATGGACACATCTGTTTAATCTATCTGTTCATATGAATATATGTAGTGTGTTCATTCTTAATATTTAACATTGGATTAAAGTTTAAGTTATACATTATTTAACAATTAAAATATTTTACAGCCCTTCATGTCATGTCAAGAGTAAGTAGAATGTGAAGTATGGCAGAGATAGGTCATTTTACCCACTTCTTTCATCAGATTGTCTATGGTCATGGACAATGTTGGAATCAGATCTCCTCAAGGGATGAAGAACCATAGGTAAAATCTCTCCTGATCCCCAAACTATAATCAAGCAAAAATGCTGAGATATCAACCTCTCATTACAACCTATTAGTTATTGTCCTGAATACAGTACATCCCCAGGTTCCTAACAGGATTGAATCCATAATCTATTTTGTTTTAAGTCAGAAATTCATCCAACTCATTAATAATTGTTGAAGCATGAATCGTTAATGACAGAAATCTATTGCATGCAAAAGAAATGTGTTTAATTTCTTGTTTAATTTATTAATTTTGTACTCAGATTTTATCTCTATATTTATTGTGAAGTAACCTGCTTTCATCTTCATTTTAAAGACCTGAACCTTCTCTTCTTTTAATCTACTTTTCTGTAGTTACTGTATGTCCTTCTAGAAAAAATAATTGATCTGCTTGTATGAAGGGAGTAGTCTTTCCTGTCCAACAGTTTGTAACAAGACTTTGAACAGAAAATCAACAATAATAATGGAATTCCTTTGAGTACTATATTTTTTTTAAAAAGTTCAACTATTAATTACGGCAATTCCAAACTAGTTATGTCACTTTGGTTGAGCTGGTAGTACACTTACCACTTGCATTGAAGACTATATCTCACTTCCTGACTTGAATCTAGCTAGTCTTCCAGAGATGTAGTGAGAGAGTGCTATGTTAACTAAACTGCCACCCTTTGCAAAGTTCCTAACATCAGACCATGTCTGGGGTTCAGATAGATGTTGTAGATTCCATATTTAAGGCAAGGACAGCAGGAAGTTCTCCTGGTTGTGTAACCTCCTTAAACCAAAAGATTCTGTTCTATAGAAGAGCTTTACAGCTCAAACACCAGCCTGTCCTATCTCTTAAATGCTAACTAGTTTCCTGTACAATTCTAAGATTTTATGTTTTACTTAATAGGTCAACTATTCATCTTACTGTTGATTATGGGGCCTTTTGGCATTTGTCAACATTACAAACCCCATTCTGCCTCAGTCACTTATTCCTTGCATTACTGTAGGAACCTATTAATATGACACATAATCGGTATTACTTCAACAGAAATATTTTCTCTCTGTTCAGTTCATTTCACTGAAACAAAAATGCATTGATTTGAGAGGCCCATAGTCATCTGGTGTAAATATGTGCAACAAGTAAATGCTACACTTACTTGAAATGTAAAGTACTCATCTGCTGGAGCATTCATCATGTTGCAGATCTGTCAACGATCAGATTAATGACAATTAGATACAATAAGATCCTGGATGAACTTATCGATCAATTCGATTTTTCTATTCCTGTCTGATATCCCTGGATTGCCATAATGCTAAAAAAATCTATCAAAATCATTTTGAATATATTCAACATCTGATCACCCACATACATTGGATGGAGAATTTCAAAGAGTAGCAATTTTCAGAATGAAGAAATTCTTCCTCATCCCATTAAATAGCTGACTACTTATCCTTAATTAAGACTCCTATTTCTATATTTCAAAACTTTCCAACAGGGAAAACACTTTTCATTTTACTTCCTGTCAAGCCCTCCAAGCATTTTATATATTTCAATGCGATCACCTCTTAATGTTCAGAATATAGGGCCATTCTACTGAGTCTCTCCTTATATAACTGTGCTCTCATTCAAAGAAGCAATCTAATATACTTATTGCAGCTCCTTTAAGCCAAATATATATTTCCTTAGATTAGAAAACCATAACACAATACTTCAGATATAGTTTTTGCAAAGCCTAATATAATCCTTCCTCTATCCTACAATCAACTTGCAGTAAAGGTTAACATAACCATTCATCTTGCCAATTGCTTGCTTCTCCTGCATGTTAACTTTCTGAGATTTATGTACAAGGTTAACCAAATTCCTTGGAATATCAACAATTACTAGAATCTCACGTTTGAAAAATTACTTTGCTTTTCCATTTTCCTAACCAAAGTAGAAAGTTGTACTTTGTTGTGCTAAGTTTTCTCTGTTACCTTCTTGCCCAATTGGTTATCAGTGTTTTAATCATTGTTTTCATCCTGCAGTGGAATATGAGGATCACTGTTAAGACCATTGCAGTTCATGTACTGAAACTACTCCTAAAGTGCTGTTAAGGAGTGAGTACCAAGATTTTGTCCCAGCAACAAAGAAGTTCAGCATTATAGTAACAGATCAGGGTAATATGCCTTTGCTCCGTCTGCTGCAACAGCCAGGACCTCCCAGTGGCCACCCACTTCAATTCCACATCCCACTCCCATGTACTCAATTTCTCTAACTTCTGGTAACCCCACCCCT
>JARFYF010000012.1:30527596-30541521 GCA_030265395.1 Rhina ancylostomus | reverse complement strand
AGATCCACATGAACTAGCATTCCATGTCCTAGTTCACTCAATCCAAGATGGCTGGAAAAGTTGCTTGCATCCATCTGTGGCTGTTTGCTTCTACTGTCTCCTTTGACAGAAATTAATGTTCTCGAACTCTCTTCTGTTCTCAAATGTATGCATGTCGTTTTGAATTTGAAATATTTTTAATCTTTTATCTTTAACCTTGTTGCCATTGTAGGTCTTTTCTGTGTGTCAAGTAGTAAATAGTTTGATAGTACTATTGATAAAAGTGATCCAATTTTCAGTTCTAAAAGCCCTATTCCATTCTCCTTCTTCCCATCATATTCCCTCAATCCACTTTCTGGCCATTGCTAAATGGAGAACTGCTTACTTTCCACAGTGCAAGTCTGAAATTTTATCCTTTATTATATTGTAATCACTACTTCAAAGTTGAGCTCTCCCTAACTGGCTTCATTTCTCCCTGCTTACAAAGGATTGCTTAATTATTAATTATGCTGTGAAAAAGATTCCTCTCATTATACCTACTTTGATCCATTTAATTTTCACAAAGTTTCCCATGATTGTGCATCACCTCCTGCTCTCCATGCTTGATTATCAGTTTAAGTACATGTGATGTCAAAGAGGAGGGATTAAACATTACATGCAATTATTCACGGCCACCCAGCAGGAATGTTTCTACCTTTTTTGGCTTCAAGGTGTAGGTTTACCATCTTGTATTCATGATTCAATAATCTATGAATGACTTGGAATATATAAATCCAGTTGACAGACTCCCTGTGGTTGGATCCACACAGTGATACACAACAGTCAGTTTCCAAGTTGTTTTTTTTTGTCCTACTGTTGCAGTAGCCAATGACAAACTGGGGTGGAAGTGCTGTGTTTCTGGTGCTGGAGAAACCCATCTAAATAATTGGGTTTTTGACAAGCAATTCAGTATCAACTGCATTTTATGCCACAATCTCTTTTTAATGGGCAGTACGATAGCGCAGCTAGTAGAGCCACTTGTCTCGTGCACCAGAAATCCTGATTCAGTTATGACCTTGGGTGCAGTCTGTGTGGAGTTTGCACGTTCTCCCTATGACTACGTGGGTTTCCTCCAGGTGCTCTGGTTTCCTCCCTCCCACACCCCAAAAATGTGCAGGTTGGAAGGTTACTTGGCTACTGCAAATTGCCCCTAGTGTCTAGCTGAGTGTATAATCTGGGGGGAGTTGAGAGAATGTAGGAATAATGGGGTTAATGTAGAATTAATATAAAGGGGTGGTTTACATTCAATACAGACTTGGTGGGCCAAAGGGCCTGTTTCCATGCTGTATCTGCCTGACTCGTAGTCTCTCTATTGGTGATATTTATTGATCACCATTGACATGAATTCATCTAATACTTCCTGTTCTAGAAATATCAACGCCGACGCAAGTACAGCCTTTGTGCTGTATTTTATGCTGCAACTATGCAACAAGAAGTTGGAGATGCCATTCAGTTTGAAGTCAGCATGGGCAATTATGGTAACAAATTCGACAAAACCTGCAGGCCTTTGGCTTCCACAACCCAGTACAGTAGAGCAGTGTTTGATGGTGAGTATTACTGTGTGAATCCTCAGCAGCTAAGATTTAATATTGCTATTGTAAAGCATGGTGCTTGTGATCCTCCATTTCCATCAGTTACCTGCCTCAATTATGGTTGTAAAAATGGCATATTTTCATATTTTAGCTGTTAATAAATGACTTCATTTGGTAGTGATTAATCAACATCTATATCCATGATCCAGAGAAAATTGACCGGAATTCAAGCTGTGCTATAGCTAATTGTGGAAATGGTCTGACATTTGCCATCGAGGCTTATGGGTAAATAATGAATCCTGGATAATGTACCACCAGGTGGCCAATATTGTGTAACCATAATTGTATATGAATTTAATAGCTGTTGGAAGGAGAATTTTGGAGGGATGAGGGTTGAGAGCATACATTTCCAATTGTGGTTCGTGGTGTGACTTTTTTTTTGGGGGGGGGTGGTCCTTGAGTCCATGAAATTGATGTGGATGAAGGTGATGTACATTGATATCAAAGTTTGTTCACACAAAATTGGCTGTAATGGTGATTTTAAATTGGACTGAAAAAGTTGCAGAGTTAAATTAGTAGGCTGGGAAAATGTCCAATAAATAGCTGATAGATTTTAGTGCACAGATATTTGAAGAGAAATGGTGATTGAAATTAAGTAAATTTTGAATGTCTGGACCATTGGATTTGGACCAATGCTAAATTTATTCCATGGTTTCTTCAAATTTAATGGACCTGTGACTCTGAAAACTGCTTGGGTTTTGGAAAGTATCTGCCCACTACATAATAAGTTGGAATGCCTCCAGATAAACCTTGTATCTTAACTCCTTGGGGCTGCTTGGAACCCCTGTGTGACTCCTAATGAGTGAAAATTGCATATGACATAAAAAATCATTCAGTGGATGTACGCTTCATAGGCTGAGGCAGTATTTAATTGCCCATCACTAAATTACTTGAAGTTTGTGATGAGCTGCTGCCTCGAACCACTATAGTCCTTGAGGTGTGGGTATACACACAATACTGTTAGGAAGTTCCAGGATTTTGACCCAATACCGGTAAAGAAACAAGTTTCCAAGTGGGGGTGGTATGTGGCTTGGAGGGCAGCTTCCAGATGGTGACTCCATGACTTTTGCTGTCCATGTCCTTCTGTCTGGTAGAGGTCGTGGGTTTGGAAGGTGCTGTCTTAAGGAGTCTTGGTGAGTTTCTGCAGCGTATCCTGAATGGCCATACTGAGAGTCAAGGAACAGTGAAGTTTTGGTGATTAAGTTGCATAGATCTCTTGAAGGTAGGAGTACAGGTCAAAAAGGCAAATAGTATAGTGAATGGCTGTCAAGATAGAGATTGTTTAAACATCGTCTCATTGGGGAGGTGATGAAAATGGCTCAGCAAATGGGATCAGAGTATTTGCTTAGAAGGCAGTGTCAAAACAGATATGGGTAGTTCTTCTGTCTATTAAGTCATTGTCTTATTTCTGTCAGGTAACTACTACTATTTTCTACCTTGGGCAAACACAAAGCCTGTGGTGACTCTGACTTCTTACTGGGAAGATATCAGTCACAGGTTGGATTCAGTGAACATCCTCATAAAAATGGTCCACAGATTGGTAAGCATTTATTTTTCTCTTCACTCACTTCTCATGATAAACATCAGGTGAATAAATATTTTAATGTCTTTTCATTTTGATAGATTTGTGATTAAACAAAAACTACAAATTCCTGGTGGCTTTTTTTCCCATGGCAAATAAATTAACTTTTTTTCAGTTGCATTTATTATGAATGTTATCAATGGCTGTTATATCTTCTAAGTTCAGATGTTTTCAGTCATCCCTGATCAAAAGTCAAAAACCATGATCTCACTTGAATTTGGCGTACTTGAGCATTTTTCAAACAAAAATGCAGTCCATCCTGTCACAATTAGAATATAGTGCCAACTTAGTGCCAATGCTATCAGTTTTTGATTGGGCACATCCATTCATTTTCTTCTAAAACACTGCAAGCATAGCTTTTTCGCAAAAGCCCCTCACTTCCTACACCATATTCTGCTTTCGTTGAAGAAACCAAATGCTTTTCATTCATGTCAAATTGTGGTTATACAGGATTATCTAGTTGTACCTTGTCCTGGTATCCTCTTTCATCTGTGAGCCTTGATGGCCAGTGTAGATACTGTGCATTTGACCCCTTTCTTGTTTAAATACGCTGTTGAATGTATCCCTTTTTAGTAAGTAACCAACTGCAAATATGAACAAAGCAGTTCTTGCTGCTGTGGAGCACAACTTCCACCAAGGCAGCATTCCTATTGGTGACAAAGCAATCCTCTCCAAATAGTGAGTAACCATGCAAAAACTTTTGCTTACAGAGCTGCCTTAAATTGTTGCAGAAGTCCCACTGCCAATTTGAATTGTGTGATTACTATGGCATTAAGATGGGTATCGTAGTTGAAGCTTATGGACGGAGTTCAACAAAAATGTGCATGCCGTCACCTATCTAAAGCTGGCATTTCATTCAACTTTACTCAGCAGTTAGCTGAAAAGGTACATTTTTTTTTCCCTTAGGAAGCGAACTTGACAAAACTGAAGACTGCTATACAAGCCAAAGTTGCAGAGGAACCTCTGGCTGAATTCTGGTTCAAAGTTATTGAACAGGTTATAGAAGAATGCAGGTAAAATTTAAGAGAATTTGCCCAACATCATGAAAGTAAATTCTGATGTAGCTAATTCCAGATAGCTATGCTGTCTCCTGATGGAGAAATTGGTAAAATATGATTGAAGAAATGGACTTACACATGTGCCAAATATAACAAGAATCTGAAAAGTTTTTCCATATAAATTCAATCTTTTGACTGTTGTCCACATTTTGAGAAAATAAAATCAATGGAATCATTGGGCTACAATTGGTAACAGGTTTCACCTTCAGTGCATCCTTCAGCAGGAGACTTTTTCAAAAATGTCCTATGATGGAATGCTCCATGTAGTAGGTAGTTGAACTGCATAAAGCTTATCAAGCCGATTGATATTTTGATCCATTTGCACTAATAGATTGAGGTTCAGAGTAAGCATCAATAGATAAGACTTCTTTCATTTAAGTGATTTGCTAGGATAAACATTGAAAATATCTAACTAGTTCTCTCAAGTCTTAAACTCTAGAAGTATAGAAAAAAACTAAAAAGGGTGGATTTTCCAACATCAGTCCTATTTAAAATGCATTGAAATTCATTTGAAAGAAATAGTTTAATAATTGAATTGATTTCCTTCAGTTACTAACATTGCAATCCAATTTGATGGGACAAGTTTGTTACTTCAAGTCATTCCATTCTTATTTTTAAAAACTCAAACATTAAGCACCAGCTACTTCCTGACTTGTTAAATTTTCAGTTAACATTTTTGGCTAAGCAGTAACTTGGCTGGCATTGATGATCTTACTGAGTTTTGCATTTGAATCTCTCCTCTGATTTCAGCCAGCCCTTGCCAAATATTGAAGGTAAACCTAATGTAACACAGCTTGACTTGCAAATCCTCAAGATGCGTAGAAGTGCACTGGTGTCTATTATTGAATCCGCAACAAGATTGCGAAACGAAGCAAGTGATCCTAAGGAAACAATCACTGATATTGAAGGCTGGCTGGAGACCCTTAAGTTGTTGGCTGAAGAGGTTGGTACTCAGATTTCCAATTATATCTTGTATTCTCTTCCATTTTCATAACTGTACTATATTTATTTTACCAGTCATGAAAAAGACCTTTTTGATTGTTTGGATAATATCTGTATTTAACCAAAAACTAACTGTCTATAGTAATATGCAACTCTAGTTTGTATAGTGCCTTTCAAATGCCTTGATGCCTCAATGTAGTACTATCAAATAAAATTCAACACCAAAGTAACTCGAGAGAGAATGGAAGAACTTTAAAGCTTGTCCAAAGAGTGAGGTTTAAAGAGTGGGCTGGCACAGTGTTTTAGTGGTGAGGTTTATAAGGGGAATTGCAAAGGACCAGGTATCCAAAAGTATGTTTTTCGGTGGAATAGTTAATTTGGAGATTTAAGAATAGATGTTAGACAAGCAGTGTGGTGCTTTTGAGTGGAGAGTGATGTTCGTGAGGTCAAAGCTAAAACCAGCATTTTATAGCATTTGCTTTTATGTAGGAAATATTTGGTTAAAAAGTTCACATGGTGTATATTGTAAGGCACTAGAAAAATTTCAAAAGTCATTATCTCATGTTCTGAGCAAGAAATGGAAAATAAAGTAGTTTTTTCCCTTACTCCTTTCTAGTTGGGTATAGATTGTGGAACTATAATTCTGTTTGTTGCAGAGTACATTTAATCATAACAATTAAAACCAGAAAATTATGGAAATACTCTGTTGGTCAGGCTACATCTGTGGGAAGAGAAATCGTTAACATTTCAGGTCAAAGTCTTGGTCACAACTAGAAAGGGGAGAAAAGAGGCTCAATAAACTGCATGGAGGAGGGGGATGTCTATGATGGGGTAAAACCTGGCTGACTACATCATGGACAAATGCCCTCAACCCACCCTTCCTGCAACCTAGTAAATTTCTTTTTTCCTCCTCCCAGTTCTGACAAAGGATCTTCAACTTGAAACATTAACTCTATTTCTCTTCCTACAGATGCAGCCTGACCTGCTTAATATTCCCAGCATTTTCTGATTTTATTTTAGATTTTCAGCATCTGTAATATTTTTGGTTTGAATCATATTAATGTTCCAGTGAAGCAACTTGGTGTCAGAACAGAATCCACAGGCCTTGTTTCATTTAATCTCAATTTTAATTTCACCTGGTTTACTTTGTTACTTCATTGTAACAACTTTACTTCTGTGATATAATTGTACTTCAGATATTGGGGAAATTAGCTACCCCTAATATTCATTAAACAACTTGTCTCTGCTATTGGACAAGAACTTTGAACGTCATGTCACTACCCATTTCTGTGTGAGTTAGAGTACCAGCAAATTAATCACTGGCATGATGCATCACAATCAGTTTAATTTTTCTGTGCCAAGCATGCACAACTGTATAAACATTTTGCAAGTGCTGGGTAGGTTGTTTATTTTTATTCAATAAAACCTTTATTGCAGGTCCAGCTAATCAGTAAATAAGCATAGACCTAGGTTGGAATTTGGAGCCAAATAACATAGATTTGTATAAATCACATTCACCCACTAACATATCTGCAGAGCTTTGAACTAGAAGGAGCCTCCTGGTAAATCAGAACTCTATGCAAAAGATTAATTTTACTGTGTGTTTCAATGTGCACGTGACTAATAAAGATATCTTATAAAGATCTTCCTTTTGATTTATTCTAACAGCCACAAAGTAGTATGCCTGACATTATCATCTGGATGATATGTGATGAGAAACGAGTTGCTTTTGCACGAATTCCAGCTCATGACCTACTTTACTCAACTACAAGTGAAGAAGCCTGTGGTAGATACTGTGGAAAGACACAGACCATATTCTTGAAGGTAGACATGGGTGTTACAGCTGGCATTCATGTTGTAATGCTTCTAATGCACTTGTTTGCTTTTATTTTGTAAAATTTTTGTGGAACCCATTTTGGTATCATGTCCCTGAAATCTGACCTAATTGTATAATTATAATTGTACAATCATAAATATTATATGATGCATATTGAAATATTATATTCATATTTTAATTAGAACACTACAGTGCAGTACAGGCCCTTCAACCCACATTGTTGTGCTGACATTTTATCCTGCTCTAAGATGTATCTAACCCTTCCCTCCCACATAGCTCCCCATTTCTCTATCATTTGTGTATACCTAAGAGTCTCTTCAATGTCCCTAATGTATCTGCCCCCACAACCTCTGCTGGCAGTGTGTTCCATGCACTCACCACTTTGTCTATATATAAAAAAAACACAAAAAAACTTGCCCCTGACATCCCCCTTACACCTTCCTCCCTCCTATCACCTTAAAATTATGTCCCCTTGTGTTAGCTGTTGTCACTCCAGAAAAAATGTATTGTTTTGCACAATGGAGTAACTTTTTAGATTTGAGATCTTGGCATTGTTGGTAAGTAACACAATTATTTCCCAACCCAAACTGCATTTGAGAAATTGCTGGTGTTCTGCCACATCAAACATGGCTGTCAATGTGATCAAAGGATTCCTACAGATAGTAGTACATGCGGAGCTCCATAATTTTTGATTATAAATAAAGGAATGGCAATATATTTCCAAGTGGTGTACACTATTTAGAGAAATGTGTTTTTCTAAAATTGTAGCATTATATGTTTGAGAGGTGCTTTTGAATGACTGCAGTTCAACTTGAGGTCAATGTGCTAAATCATGCATTGTTTTGCCACTAGCTGATGTTGATTTTAACTATCAGTTTCTGTTTAATGCTGATATTAAATAAGGTAAAAATAAACACCTTGGCAACTTTTGGAACCCAAGTGCTGCTTTAGCTTACCATTTTAACCTTAGTGCTAGTTGAACTATTACTAACAAAGGTGACCATTAATCAAAGCCAAAATTTTCCTGATTTTTTTTTTATTTCTCACCCACACCCACACCCTTGGATTTGTTGAAATTATATCACTAGTTAGCTGAGTCAATGCATTAAAATTTCTGTAGTCTTATTCTGTCATAGTTGTAGTGGATACCTTGAAGCGGTTGAAACAATCATTTGCTGTTCTTCTGCTTAATTGTGTTAGCAGATTGGGAAAGTTCTATATGATTGAAGTATCCTCTACCCAATTTGATGGGCATCTTTTTTCCTTCTGAAGTTAACAATTTGGGCAAAGTACAATTCCTCGGGTACCTAAGCAGTCTCTAAACAATGTCCACTTTCTGTGAGCTTGGACAAGAAATGGGATGCAGGTGTTCTTAATGGTTGAGAATATCACCGAATGCTGCATTCAATAGGTTGTCCATTGCTTCTCACAACCACCTAATCGGACCAAAACACTGCAATCCTGCCATATCCAGATGAATGGTGGTGGATAATTAAACAGCAGTGAAGAGAATTGATTCAAGCAGTTCTCCTGCTCAATGGCATACTCAATCCTATACTCAATGGCAGAACTAAGTGAGTAAGTGTCAGAGAGGAGGCTAACCCATTCAAGCCATTCTTGGCTGGAGCTGTTGAGTAGATGATGCACCCTGTTTTCTAGATGGAAGTGGTCTTTAGCCAGTTTTGATTTGCCTTTGCAATGTCAAAAACTCAGGGCACCTGTTATAGCGAAAGTGGAAGGACCAGGTAACATCCCAGCTGTCATGGAAACACAAAATACCAGAAGTACTCAGCAGGGCAAGCAGAAACCAAATCAACAGTTGATTAGGGACCCTTAATGGGATCTGGAAAAGTGAGAAAACAAAATGTTTAAGGTTGCAAAGGGGGAGAGTGGAGAGGATGGATGAATACCTGTGATAAGGTGCAGAGCAAAGTTATCAAGGTGACAATTGTTTTAAAATATTTCGTGGTGACAAAGAAAAACAAAACTAATTTAAAGTGCAGGAGGAACTACATCAATGAAGGGAAGCGGTTACCCAAGCTTATGAATTTCAACATCTAGTCTGGAAGGTTTCAACATGCCCAGGTTAAAGATGAAGGGCTGTACCTCGCTTACATTCACTGTTGGCGCAATGCAGGCAGTTAGTCAGAGTAGGGCTTGGTGACTGGAAGCTTGGGGTTGTGCTTGCAGACTGAATGGAGGTGTTCCACAATGTGGTCACCCAGTATGCACTTGGTTCTCCTGCTGTAGGGGAGATCAAATCGTGAGCACTGAATGCAAACAGCAAACTTGGGCAAGTGCAAGTGAATTGCTGCTTCAATGGGAAGGACAGTTTGGGCCCATGAATGATGGGAAAGGAAGAGGTAAAAGGACAGGCTCTGCTTCTCCTGCAGTGTCATGGGAATAGGCTGTGAGAAGGAAGTGATTGGTGAAATTGGTGGAGTGGACGAGGGAGTCTCTGAGCACATTGGCCCTTTTGGAATATGTTAAAGTCATGGGACTTAATATTGAATTGAATCATTTCAGGTAACCGGTCCTTTTAGGTTTCCTCCACAGAAGTTGTACTTTTCAAATTTTTGTCTCCCAGTGTATTTTAAAGTAATTTTTACTTTAATAGCTCTGGTCTTCTCCACTCCCCACCCTATTGCAGACATCCCCTGTTCTCGCCACACCTTCCCCCTCTCTCAACTTAAAGTGCTTGCATCTCACTTTTTCGGTTCAGATGAAGGGCCTTCAGCCCTAAAGGTTGATTTTTGTCTTTCTCCATTGATCTGTTTGACAATATTTTCTGTCTTTGTTTCAGATCCTTGACATTTGCTGTTTCTGTTCCCATATATTCACTTGTAATGCTGGTACTGCAAAACTAGTCATGCCTCTAGCTAATATGTTCTAGTGAAACTACAATGCAAATATTTGTCTAACAATATTGAACATTACCTGAATGTGTTCTCTCCACTGATCTGGCTAATTATCCTCACATCAGCAATATGATGAAAGGTGTCATTGTCAATATGGTCAAGCAGCACTTGCATAACCATAACCACATAATAATGGTCAGTTTTTTTCTCCAGAAACCTTTCGGCTTCTGGTCTCATTCCATGTTCAAACAGGGATGACACTAAATCCTAGAGGTGAACTGGGAGAGACGGTATTTGTCATTGAGCTACATTTGACCAACCATCTTCAGCTGTTTCACCTTTATAACCTTCCTTTCATTGTAAGGTCAGAAGTGGGATTGTTTGTTGGCTATTGCACAATGCTTAGTTCTATTCACAGATCCTCAATAAATGCTGCTTGTAGGCATGGACTCTTTCAAGACCTGGTTGCCATTTACCAGAACCTTTAAATGGACCAGCCTCAATTACACACTGTAACTACAAGAGCAAGTCATATCCTACAGCAAGTGACAAACCTCACCTCCCCAGAGATGAGGTTTCTACAACACAAGTGGAAAATACTCCCTAGTTGTATATATACAAATTCAACAACACCCAAAATGCAGCAGCCTGCTTGTTTGGCACCCCATCCACCATAGTTCCCTCTATCACAGGAATACATTGTGCCATTTCAAAATGTACTGTATTTCTTCACCTCCAACTTTAGGATGTCATCTGCCTAGAAGGATGAGGGCTTGAATTTATTTTTAAAGGTCACGTGTCCCGGAGATTAATTGAGTTTTTGATCCAACCACTGCCTCGGGACGTGATTTTAAGCTGTTCATTGCTTAACAAATTTAAATATTCCTGTACAAAATATACTTTTAACTCCCTCTTTCCTTGCTTTCTCTTCAAATAATTAACACCTTGTATCCTTCTTTTAGTAAATAAAAGAATTTGGGCACTTCAGGTGCCTGTAGTATACTAAAACTTCCAGTGATTTATCTCATTTCTTCATACTGTTGAATCTTGTGGAAAAAGTTGTATGTAGTGGAATACAGTATTCAGTTTCATGAAAGTCACAAATCGACTTTGATAAAATTTGAAGTATATAATTTAGTATTTTCAAACTGGACATATTGAGTTATGAAAAAAAGCTATGTAAAAGAGAATTTCAGGTCCCAACTTTTCACCATCACCTTTTTTCTTCCCAACCACCCCCCCCCAATAATAATAATAATCGTAAGTGGTTCTTGGCCTGTCAACATTGACCATGTGGGGGTGGTAGTGCTGGGAACCAGCTTTTGAGTTCAAAATCAAGCTACTGAAAAGCTGAATCTCAATTTTCTTAAGCTTTCCGATCCAGCATCTATAGGGAACGGTTGGTGTTGGTTACTCAAATATAGCAGTTAATCAGAAGTCAAGTATGTTTTCACATATTCAGCAACTTTAGTGTTATCAATTTAAGGGCAATGAAAAGCAGTTTTCTGCATTATTCACCAATGGACAATCAGCATTACCCAGTAATCAAGACAAAGATGCATGATGGCTGTACAGATTGTGGGCAGAAGAAACAAAAGCAACACTTCTAGGGGATTTAATAGGTGGGGATCTGATGGTTATCTCTGTGGCCACGAATCTTATTCCAGGAAGGTTGGCCTCCCAGGTGCCATGTTCAAGGATTTCATGGTGCAGTTCCAGAATATTAATCCTGTACCTTGACGTCAAGTTATAAACAGAGAAAAGGACAAGATTCTGCAGTCGGATTACAGGGAGGATGGAGCAAATGACTGCAAAGCTAAAGCAATGCTGATGGAGCATTGCTTTATCAATGCTCCATCATTGATAAAGCATTGATCAATGGTTTGGATTTGTGGGCTTACCAATGCCCATTACCTAACTGAAAACCAATGGATAGGAATTCATTCTTTTATCACTTGCATTAAACATACATTGTTCTATGTTTTCATGGTGTGATTTCACTTGCATCAATGGAAATCTAATATTACATGTAGCCTCTACTATATTACAGGTTTATTACAAGTGACTGAACTTTGAAGACTGATACAACTTAAGGAATTAAAGATCATAATTGATTGCTTAAAATTCTGAGTGTCAGATTTCACTGAAGAATATTTGGTCTAATCCTTTTATTCTTTCTTCTAGTACGTGGAAGACAAAAGCAAAAATTCTAAAATACCAACTCAGTTGCGTGTTCGCTTTTGGCTTGGACTTTCAGCTGTGGAGAAAAAATTCAATAGCTTTTCTGAAGGGAACTTCAGTGTATTTTCAGAGTTGGTAAGCCAGTAGCATGTTTATTTTTTGTTTATAAAACCAGGAAGCCAGAGATTCTCAACAGATCAGGTAGCATTTGTGGACAGAAAAACAAATTATGTTGCAGGGCACAGTTGTTTTGGAATGAGGGGTGACTTGAATCGTATGGATCCAGAGGTGGACTTGACAGGGTGGACATGGAGAGGATAATTCTGCTTGTGGGAGGACAGAGAATCAGTTTAAAATTCAGTTTGCCATTTAAGACCAGGATGAGCTGAGAGTTTTTTATTCTCTGGAGGGTCGTGACTCTTTGGACTCTGCTCCTGAATGGTCGGTAGCAGTCTTTGAATATTTGTAAGGCATATTTAGATAAACTGTTGATGAGTCAAGGGGATGAAATGCTAGTAAGCAGGATCGTGGTGTTGAGGCAACATTCAGATCAACCATAATCTTACTAAATGGTGGAGCAAGAGTTCGGAGCAGGAGTATTAAATTTGTGTTCATTCATTAAAAAAAAATTGGTTGTTGCTTTTACATACAAATTAATTCCCTTGAGCATTGCATGAAATTGTCTGTAGCTTGAATGCAAATGACTGGTTCCCCGGTGAAAGTGATTGCAGTTTTGAGTCAATCTTGTGCTATTAGGCAATTGTCCCCTCGCGTAACTAAGAATAGTGTTGAATTAGCAGGAAGAGTAATTTTCAGTGCTTATTGAGGAACAGTGGGATTCTGAATTCCAACATGATCAATGTAAAATGATTTGGTAGACCTGACTGAAGTTGCTCTCATGTTGGAGGTCAAGGATAATCACCTATAGGTTTTGTTTTATGGGGCCTGAAGCATCTGATCCTAGATCCAAAGACCCATTGGCTAAAATTACAGATCTGGTGAGAAGGTAGATTTTGGCTACTATTACTATGAGATGGTCATCTGTACTACTTTTGCATTTTACTTCTAACCAGGTGAGACAGTTTTCCTCAGAGATGGATGCTCCCTCCTGATTTACGTTAATGGTGGGAAGCTTTGTTCTGGGTTAATGACTTCCAGCATGAGATGTTGGTACTTGGTTTGTCTTGAGGGTGTTTAAGAGCATCATTTTGGATCTTCCAGTTTTCCTTCTGTATTGGTGAGTTGGGCGTGCAACAATTGTTCTGGAAGCTGTGAATGTAGTGCCCACTCCATCTCGGCTGCTTTTGGATAATCAGTCTTTGCATTGAATCTGTCCTGTAGAAGTTCACTGATGTTTTAAGTGCAGTGATTTTCCCAATTTACTTGGAAGTTCTTGCAGAGAAAAAGCTGATGCTAGCATTGCTGTTTTTTCAGGTGTTTTCTATAAGTCGCCCAAGTGGAGAGTTTTACTTGCTAAACTAGAAAATTGGTATGTTTCTGATTGTGTTAAACTTCATGCTAGCCACTCTACTGAAGGCAAGGACAGCACACAGGATTTTGTGGTGTATGTCAATGCCCGTGTTTCCCCTGCCTGGGAAAGAGGGTTGCTAAAATAGACAGAGTTCCTTAATGTTGAAGTGCGTCATTGCTGGGTCTGAATGCTGGACTTGGAGTAGGTTGCTGTTTCTCCTTGGCTTTTGTAAGCTTCGGATATTTGGATGTGGGCTACTGGTAGTCCCTGTTTTGTGCAACTACAACAAAATCATTAGTGTGCTGGAGCCTGATTATTGTTGCTTTGTTTCTGGCAAATGAACTATTGGATGCAATTGTCCTGTAGCAGACATTTACATTTGTTTT
>JARFYF010000012.1:30514948-30527588 GCA_030265395.1 Rhina ancylostomus | reverse complement strand
TCATAGCTGCTAGGGAAATAGTGGGTGAATCCCAGCACACAACTGCTTTGTGCCCATTTGGATAATAAATTTGTCTGGTAGATCTACTGTATATTGAAGGCAGTCATCAAGTCATCTTGCAACACTGAAATTTGTTTGGTTGGATTAACTTTGGCATGAATTTCCACAAAACCTCCTCATTGACAGTTGAAGGCTCTGGTCAGGTTGATGAAGGCCCTGTACATCTCCTGGTGTTCCTGCCACTTCATCTACTTAAATGCAGAAATTGTGTTTTGTACCAGTGATAATCTGAAGTCTCGCTGGGACTCAGTACTTCCTATGTGAGGTAGAGCATATGATTCTGGAAGGCTCCAGCAGGTATCTTCCTTGTGATGCCTCAATAATTGTCAAATTTGGCTTTGCATCCTTTTTCAATATGTTAGTTGATGGTGTGATTTATGATGTTTTTAATCCAAGCACTATGGTTATATTGTCATTGCTAATATCTTTCCTCTTGTGAAATGTGGTTTTGAACATGTTTTTGACCCTGTTGTAATGGGTAGTAAAAAGTCACTTCCTCACAGCAAAAGGAAGGAGTATTTAAAAAGTGGTTTTGTGGTGGTCTGGGAACAGCTCACTAAAATGCTATGCTTATTTTAATACATTTTGGTCAACAGTCTTGGCTTTTAATATTTCCGGAGTTCAGTTTTGTTAACATATTTGTGCTTGACCAGTCACTGACACTTTAATTTTAAAAAATGTTTAAGTTTGTTTAATCCCACTCAGTTAATGATTGTTGCCCGCACCAAATACCTTTAAATTTATATTTTGTATTCATGCAACATTCGGAGTTGTTCTAATATTACTACCTGCCTCATTTAAGCTTGATTTTTGTTTTTTCCGTATGTGTGCAGTACGAAAACCAAATGCAGATGCTGGGAAAATGGGGCACTAGTGGGCTTGTGGGACGCCACAAGTTTTCTGATGTGACTGGTAAAATAAAACTGAAAAAAGAGAGCTTCATGCCTCCAAAAGGCTGGGAATGGGAAGATGACTGGTTTGTTGATCCTGAAAGAAGGTAAGACCTTTTATCAATGTAAATTAATGCCAAATAATTAATGTGATTGAAATATGGAAATAACTTGCAGAAGAAAAACTGAAATATTTTGCTTTCTACTTGCATCTTTGACCAGACTATGCATGTATGTGTATGACATATTTAAAAGTTAGTTCATTTTTATTCACTAATTTCTCATCTTCCCTTCCCCAAACACAAGCAGGGGTCTACTTGCATTAAGGGCAAAATAAACAGCACTCCAAATGTTGTATTTGTTCTAGAATCGCAGAATGATTAGTGCAGTAGGAAGCAATTTGGCCGATCATATCTGTGCCTGCCTTTATTAGAGAAACTCTACCTTCACCCACCTGCCCATTCTACCATTTAGTCCCTTAACACTGTTTTCAGAATCCATGTGCAAGTTCACATTTGTGAACCCCACTCTTCCAAATACTAACTTCCTCCCATTTATGTAACACTTATGGATTCTCATACACACTTGACTTGTCTCCCAAAGCCTTTTAGATTTTCTTCTATACTTCCAACCCCACCTAGTTTAGTATTGCAACAAACTTGGAAATGTGACGTAGCCGCTTCAGCTGAATTGTTGATGTGTACATTGTGAAAATCTTGAGCTGAAGTACCGATTTCCTCCAGTACCTTGCTAGTTAGATTGCCAACCTGAGAATAATCCATTCATTCCTACTGTTTGCTTTATCTGACAACCAATTCTTTCTCCCCTGATTTCAAAGTGCTCTAACCTTGTTGACTAACCTCCTGTGTGGGACTTTGTTGAAAGCATTCTGAAAATCCAAATATACCACATTGGTTCCTCATCTTTAATTCTGGTTCTCACTGGCATATAAAACCCAAAACTAATCATGTGTGACCCTTTATTTTACTTTAACTTCCACTTCTTCCCTAAGAATCCTGTCTTTTTTTATAAAAATAAAAAAAAATCACCTCATCCTTCTAAACACCAGTGGCGTTGCCTTTATGGGGCAATCCCTCCATACCCAATGTTATCCTATTGAACCTTCTTTGCTCTGCCTCCAACGAAATAATATCTTTAAACAGTGGGACCAAATTTCCTTGCAATATTCTAAATGTGGTCTCATTGGTGCCTTGTACAGTGCACTAAGACTTCACTTTTTTTTACTCTAACCCCCTTGAAATTAGGGCCATGGTTCCAATAGCCTTATATTATCTGCTGCACTTGTGTACTGACTTTAAGTTTTACGCACAAGAAGTCCCAAATCAGTTGTGCTGCAGCTTTCCTCAAAAAAAAATCCTCTCCATTTCACTAATACTATTCTTGCATCCAAATTGAATAACTTTGCATTTTTCCACATTATACACCATTTGACAATTTTTTTTTTTGCCTATTCTTTTAACTTGTCAATAGCTCCTGGTAAACTGTGTTTGTATGCTCCTCTCAGTTCTCCTCCTTTCCACTTTTTTTGTCATCCACAAATATGCTGACCATGCCTTTATCTTCCTTTCTCAAGTTAGTAAGGTGTTGTTGTAAACTGTTGTGGTCCCAGAACTAATCCCTATGGTACCTCACTAGTTACAGGTTACCAACTTGACAATGAACCCTTATCTCCACTTGCTGCTTCCTGCTTGTGAGCCAGTGCTCTCTTCATTGCCAATATTCCATCTAACATCATGGGATCCTCTCTTGTGACTTCTGTGAGACACATTGTTGAATGCCTTCTGGAGTTAAAATACAATGCATCTATTTGTTCCACTTTATGTAGTCTGGTTAAGAATTCCTTAAACTCTTAATAGATTTATCACATGTGATCTCCCCTTCCTGAAGCCATGCTGACTCTGATTGCTTGGATTGATTTCCTAATTGTGCTGCTAGTACTTCTATATTGTTAGAAACTTGTTAGAATTGATAATCGTTAGGCTAAATTGGGGGCGGCCCGTTAGCATAGCTATTACAGCGCTGGCGATCAGGGTTCAATTCCCGCCACTGTCTGTAAGGAGTTTGTACCTTCTCCCCGTGTCTGTGTGGGTTTCCTCCAGGTGCTCCGGTTTCCTCCCACATTCTAAAAGATGTACGGGTAGGTCAATTTGGGTTTAAAATGGGCAGCGCTGACTCATTGGGCTGGAAGGGCCTGTTACCACGCTGTAAATAAAATTTAAAAAAAATTTAAATGACCTATAGTTGCCTATTTTTTTGCCTCATGCTTTGGATGAGAATTTCAGATTGCCAGTTTTCCAAACCTCTAGTACTTCTCCAGAATCTAAGGGTTTTTTTTTGAAGCTTCCACTGTCTCAATAGCTATATCCCAGGGTGCAAGCCTTTAGTCCTATTAGTTTGCCTAATCCATTTACCATCACTGGAGAAATCATGTTTAATTCCTTTTATGGCACTATTTAGCACATCCAAAGATATGCTGGTTGGTAGATTTATTGGCTACTGTAAATTGCCCTCAATGTGGATCTGTGCTGGTAGGCTAAAGAAGATAGAGGTGGTGGGAAAATCGGGGTGGAATTGAAGGGTATATGAGAGAGAATAAGTGGGGGAATGAGTTTGATCTGAGCCAGCATGGTCTATGGGCTGAATGGCCTCTTTTATTTACAACAAAGAAATCTTGCCAGACGTTGTTAGGTCTTTGTTTTGAGCGTCCCCATCCTTTGCCCCGTAAAAGGTCAGTGGGTTTTGCTTTGTTGCTGACTGCACACTTTTGGGCACTGTGGTGGTATTTCCCTTTAGCACTTTATCGAATTTGTGAGACATTTTCCACCTCCTGTGGTTGCACTTAATTTTTGACCAGAAGGGGGCACACATTAACTGGGCTTACCAGTGTGCTTGAGTTGTGTGCAGTTTGAAACTACTGTTGATACTAGTGTACTGTCAGCTGGTGGCAGCAGACCACAAGATGCACTACAGCAATAGCCACTGGTATTTCTCATGTAGCTTTTGTGTAACTATTTGCATTTCTCTACCACTTTTTTAAGGCATCTAGATCAATCTGGCAGCTTTAATGAGCAAGTTTCATATCCTCCCCAGATTTAGCAGTGGTGTCTGAAAGCTACAGGATTGGCACTCATCATAACAAATGTAAAAATCTGGCAAATGCAAGTCTATCAATTTAATTTTCAGTGCTGGGGCAACTGTTAAGAGATGATGGGGTCAAAAGTTAAGTCACTTGTACAAGTGTGGATTAATAAAGAAAATCCAGCAGGAATATATTGCAGGCAAATCATTCTTAACTAATTCAACTGTTTTTTTGAGAGCAATGCAGTTGAAGCTGTGTATATGGACTTTGCAAAGATGTTTAGTAAAATTTCTCATAATAAGCTATTCAACAAAACTGCAACCCATGGAAAAATTGGGCAGCAAGAGCATGAATATAAAAGTGACTTCGTGACCAGAAATAACGATGGTAAATTATTATTCTTGAGCTACTGGAAGATATTCAGTGGTGTTCCCCGAAGATTGGTACTAGAACAGCTTTTTGATTGTATATTAATGCCTTGGGTATAGAAGGCAGCATAACAAAATTTAGAGGTGATACACAAGTTAGAAGTGTGGTAGATGAGGAGGAAGTCCAAGGTCCAGGAGGATGAAAAACACTATGACGCTGGAGGAACTCAGCAGGCCAGGCATCGTCCTCTGAGAAAAGCAGGCGGTCACCATTTCGGGTCAGGATCCTTCTTCAGGACTACAGATAGGAAAAGGGGAAGCCTAATTTATAGGAGGGGAAAGCAGAGCAGTGATAGGTGGGCAAAAGAGGGGAGGCAAGGTGGGTATAAAGTGGTGATAAGTAGATGCAGGTAAGATATGGTGATGGGCAAGTGCAGGAGAGGAGAGCAGATCCACTGGGGGATGGGTTAATGATAAGGAGAGGGGGAGAAAGGTGTAGAAAGAGAGAGGCTAGGAAAGGGAAGGAAAGAGGCATGGATGAGGGGATTACTTGAAGTGGGAGAATTCAATGCTTATGCCACTAGGTTGCAAGGTTCCAAGACACAAAATGAGGTGCGGTTTCTCCAGTTTGCGCTTGGAATTCTCCTGGCAGTGGAGGAAGCTGAGGACTGACTTATCTGTGGAGAGGGAGTTGAAATGACTGGCAACAGGGAGATGCAGATCACATTTACAGACAGAGCGCAGGTGTTCTGCAAAATGGTCAACTAGACTGCATTTGGTCTCTCCAATGTAGAGGGGGCCACATCTAGATTCCAGTATCTGCAGTCCTTGGTTTCTCTACTATCCAGGAGGAAATGATGAGGAATGAGCAGGCATGTGACAGATGAAAATGATCTCAGATGCAAAATATTGTATTTTGGAAGGAAGAATAAATAAAGGCAATAGATAGAGTACAATCTAAAGGAATGTCGCAAGACTACAGCGAGCTAGGGAATTGGACTAACTAAATAGCTTTTATGGAGAACAAGTATAGTCCTGATGAGCTAAGTGGCTTCTTCCCGTGGGTAATGATTCTTTAACTATTGTAGCTGAGTTTGGGGAATGTTAACTTGAATCATAACTGAAGAGAAATTTGAGTAAGCTTTCAGACAGTAAATGGTTGGCACTGCCTTTCCAATACCTTGGTGAATGTAGATAAGATGTCTAACAGTGGAATATAATGGAAGAAAGAATGAATAAAATTCGAAGAGTTTGAATTGGGGCTGAGGGCAGATGAAGAATAATAAATGAAGCTTGAGTTCTGCACATATGGGATTATGGGCATCCTATGAGGGTGCAAGAGAGAAAGGATCATAGCCAAGCAGGAATTACTCTGGGCAGAATGTGGGTGTCATAGAAACAAAAATAGATGCTTTCTTACTGTTCTTCCCACGTAAGGAGAACTTCATGAATCTTGATGATAAATGATTTGTATTAAAAAATCGTGCTCTAAGTCTGGTACAGATCAGCACCATGCAATCATTTCTCCTTCGTCTTCTGAACCACCCCCTCCCCTCCTGCCCTAATCCCTAAAACCTTACCTGAGAAAAGATTTTGAACCTTATTGTACTGCATCTCCCAAAACTCAGCTGAAGTGCATTTTGCCAAATATAAAAAAAATGTAAAATTTTGATTTTTTTTTAAAGAACACTCTTGCCCAAAGCAAACAGAATACTGGATTTAAATAGCTGCACTAATTCTGAGCAAGTTGTTAATCATTGGATCCTCTCAATTCTGTGGTGTAGATGGTGAGTGGAAACATGCACTCTTGCTAGAGGCTGACCTGCTGTCCAATAGTGGACCGAAAGGTGAGATTCTCACCTAGCTTAAGGTGCTGAGGCCAGACTCACTTCAATATGGATGTTATTTTAACTTAATGCTGCAGTTGTTCTGAAGCAATTCCCTTTTGGCAAAATTGCACTTCCATGTGACTTTGGAATATCATTACAGTGGTAGCTTTCAAACCCCCAAGTAGCACTGGTTTCTATCAACCCTGGTTGGGAGGAGGAGAAAATACTTTTCCAGTACCTAGTTATTCCTGAATTTTCCCTTGGTCATGATGAGTCATCCATTTGAGGAGGCAAAAAGAGAGAATTCTACACCAACAACCAGGACCTGAGACTGTGTATTCATTTAAACCCAATAGTGAGATTAGTAAGCAAACCCAATGAGAAGGGAAGGAAAGAGACGGATCATTTGCGTTTCATACAGAGTACACCATTAATGTGGCTCATTTTATTTTTAAGCTTGTTAACAGAAGCTGATGCTGGTCATACGGAATTTATTGATGAAGTTTATGAAAATAACTCACGATATCCTGGAGCTGAATGGAAATTGGCAAAGGAGCCTTTTACTGATGTGGTGTGTATTGTATTATTGATTTTCCAGTTAATTAAGGTACCAACTGAACATGGTTTGAGGGTTGCTTTGTACAGTCTCGTGTGCTCTCCATCCATAATTAACTAACATTTAGTAACATTACCTTTTGAAGACACTGGATTATTGAGTTTAATTTTGAGTTCAATTTTGAGTCTTGCTTTAGACAGTGGGATACTTGGAAAGTTTGCTGGTTTGGCACAAGTTCCAAGATGGTGCAAGCTCCCACACTGCAAAAACTGAGCAAATAAAGCTTGTTTGACTCCTGAGTCACTTGTGTACTTTTAATGACTCAAATCCCGTGAACTCTTCAACTTGCAGTGATTTGAAAATGTGACTCAAGATTCACCCATGCACTATTATAGCCATATAATGTACTGAGTTGCTCTGAGCAGTGTCAATGGGCCAGATGAGATATTTATGTGAAGAATACAAATGTTTTGTCGTTATAACCTAAGAGCTTGCTTTCATTCAAAATACTTTCACTTTGCTTCATGCTTGTAGACAATATTGCCTCTTGCGGTCTGACCACTTGCAAGCTGGATTTTGAATTGCCATGTCAGAACTACTGAACCACTTGTTGGTGCCTGATGTAGTATCTGCAAATCCTTCTGTTGTGGCTATTTTGCATTGTGGTTGTTTTGAATTGTTTGTAATAATCAATCCATTGTTAATTTGAAGTCTGCTCCAATTTATTAAAGTAAAGCTGTTTCCAATCCTGATTCATTCACTGTTCCTTAAACATTGCTTTTAACTTTTTAATAGAATGGAGAAAAGACCTCATCAAAAGAAGAGATTGAGCCTCCAGCTGGCTGGAACTGGATGGATGAGTGGGAATATGATGTCAATCGAGCTGTAGATGAGCAGGGTAATTTTTACAACCTACTTTTGGAATAATTCTCTGTTTGCTTAGAGGGTGGAAGACAGCAGATGCAGGTTTCCATTTGTTTATTGTTCCAGGTTGTCTTTGCAGTTTCCTCTGTTCTAGTTAATTTGTAATGGGTGAAATAATAGTTTCAAAAATGATTCGTATAAATCCAACCACACTTTTAAACCTCATCTCGCTAACATTATTGTTGTTTTCATTTCAAAATGAATTTAATAATTAGCTCTGGTTCAAGTTAATCAGTGAATAATATTGATGTGTTATTACAACTTATTCAGCATACATCAATTCTGCTTGGGTAACTAACACAAATGTTTAACTGTTCATTCTAAATCCTTTTGAAATCATGATATGCAAAGATTTCAAAGATCAGCTGACGACACCTGACCAGCAAGATGCTGTACAGGCCCCCTCCAGGTTACAAATGCTGATTTATTTACAGCCCGTGCATATGACAAGTGTTTGAGAGACCAGTGGGATGGATTTGCTGGCTGCTGCAGGTACCTTCTGCCACCTGGGAACTCTGTTTGTGGTCACATTGACTTGAGAACTGTTCCGGTGACAAATGGATTACAGGAATGAAACCTTACAATAAACTGGCAAGGACCTGTATTGCTTTTTAATTCTTGATCCATACATTTTAGAATGCAGGCTGGAAGTTTTGATCTGTACACTAGAAAATACAGTGTGAACATATTCTAGTTTGGTTAAGTTGAACATGTTTCTTCAATTCATTGCAACTGAACAGAACTTGTATGATCTAGAATGCTAATTGTGAAGTTAACTACTTTAAAACCCAGAATTTGCAGTCAGTGGGGAATTATTGGAGAAGTGTTGAAGTAGAATGGAAGCATGAGCTATTGAAAGTATTTACTCATTGAAATATGTTGATTTGTATAGATGTTATTTGAATCAATTTCAAATTTCCCCAGTCTTAATTTGATTGTTAAACCCTGAACAATTGTCCTCAACCAATTTGGGGTTTTCATGGAATGTACTATATTCCAAGCTAAAGAATACAAATATTACCTGCATCATTTTGGGTTTGTTAGTTGCACAAATTGAAGATCTTTATCATTACTTTCACATTGGCCCATGAGCTGTTGATTTGATGAGTTCTGTTGCACCTATTGAACTGATAAAAGCTATTAGTTTGATGCTGATCAATTCAACACATTCTTCTGCCATTTTTGTTTGACAAATTAAATTTTTCTGGTAACAAATGAGAGCTGTGTAATTAATGCTGAGTATTGGGGCCATCAAAAGTAACACAAGACTTTACTACTGTTAACATTTTTTGTTTTAAAAAGATACAAAGTTGGTCAAAGTGTCAAAAATTGTTGGTTGAGTGACTACTTTGTTTTCCAAAACTTCAGTCCTGATCACTTTCTTGATTTGCATTCATGAGTTGATGTAGAGCATAATTCTGAAATTTGCAGATGACACAATTGTGGTAAACTATGAAGATTTTTATTAATGCAATGATCTGGAGTGCTATGCTTGATCAGGTGGACATAAAATGAATAATAATCTTCAAAAAACATTTCCAAGGATATGGGACTGTGAGATTAAATGAATTGAATGGCGAATTGGTGAAGATTTAATGGGGCTAATGGCCATCTCCTGTGTTGTACTGTTGTATTTATTCATTGATTTATGATGGGGAAATGCACCCAGAAATGACAGGGCAGTGAAATTTGTGCTGAATCCAAGAGCTATTTAAGTTTTGCCACATGCTTTTGCATCTGGATATGTCCTTTGTTAATTGCCCTTTTCTGCCAGTGGAGATTTGTTTTGCCTTATTTACCAAAACCCTTCAATTTAGAATACTTTATGAAGAATCCTTTCTACTTCTGTTCTTGAAGAAATTAATCTGCTTGTATTTGACTGTAACATAGTAAACTTGACAGATTTATGAAAGGCAGGAAAACTATCAATAGCTGATTGTAGCAAATCCAGGTGGTTTATTCTGTGTAGCATGTGGCTGGATATATTAGGGGCATGCACAGCACAAACCAACCCATGCCTTACAAAGGGCATTAGCTGAAATATTAAGTTCTTTAGTTAATGAAGTATGGAATACCACACAAGCTTGTTTCATGCTACCTTCTGTTAGAAGGAATGAGAAGATGAAATATGGATTACAGGGCACCATTCTGAAAGGAAAGAACAGATATTGGGGAGTATGTCTACTTTGAAGGTAGGAGGGTAGGTTGAGAGAGTGGTTAAAGAGGCATACAAGATCCTGGACTTAAAAATAGAGGCAAAGAATACAAGAAGTTATTATCAATCTTTTTAACACACATTGATTTGACCACAGTTGTCAAGTTCTGGGTACCCCATTTTAGGAAAGATGTGTTTGTTTTGAAGAGGGGATGTGAGATGTTTAACAAACCCAGTAATAAGAAATGTGTTGGAAAAACTGGAGAAGCTGGCGTTGTTCTCTATGGAAAGAAGTTTTGGAGGGGATTTGATATGGGTAGTTAAAATAATTAAGAGTGAAGGTGAAGTAGATATGTATTCCCATTGGCAAGAAAGACGGGACACTGAATGTGAATATTAACGGAGCAAAGGGTAATGTGAGGAAAGCTGTTTGTGGTGAGTGGTTAGGGACTAGGAAACACTTGAGTCATAATGAAGTGTTCAAGAAGCGGGGCAAGTCTGAAAAGAGAGAATTCAGAGGGTGGCACTGTGGGGCTCTGTTTTGAACATTAACTGGTATGGGCTCTGGGCCAAATGGCTGCTTTCTGCGATTAATTTTGTGAATAAAAATACAATTGAACAAGTATTTTGTAGAGCCTTTTCTGGATATTAGAAAAATTTCTCCTTTTATGAAAGGTAACAGAAGTTTCAGGATGTCATGGTATGAAATACCATGACAAATCTGTAGTCCTTGATTTATCTTGTGTTGAATTTCATAATGAATTCTGCTCATCATATTTTGTTGAAGGCAATGAGGTACGTATTCCACACTTAACCATCTTAATACTACATTTCATTGGGTTTACCAGTATCTTAGTAGATCTGTTTCCTGGTGCATGTGATTGTGTAGCTTGTTACTGCTTCAAGGTTTTATAAGGAGGTTGATGAATTTTGTATTTACAATGCTACTTTTTCCACATATCACAGGTTGGGAATATGGAATAACCATTCCACCAGATGACAAACCCAAATCCTGGGTTTCAACAGAAAAAATGTATCACACCCATAGACGCAGACGCTGGGTGCGAAGGCGCAAAAAGGACGTCCAGCAAAATGTGCCATCGTCTAAGGTGTGTTGTGTTGGTAAAATTATTTGAAAGTTGCAAGCAGAGCAATGCCAAAGCTCCCAGTTTTGCTAAAGCATATCTGGGCAAGATCCTGAAATTGAATGGTGTATTTTGTTTTGAAAAGGTTGCATTTCTCTCTTCTTTTAAAAAGAAATCCTTTCACATAAGTTGCATTGATATTGCCTCTGATCTGTGCAAAATTACTGCCCACAGTGCATTGTAATGCTAGTTCAATAATATCAAACGTTTTGAAGCAGAAACCAATCATTCAGTTATCAGCAGTGTAGAAACAAAATGTCACTACCTGTAGATGACAGGAGCATTTTTCTTTTGGCTCTAACTTGCTGCAAACTTCCAGAGTACGTCATCTGACCAGGATTTGGAAGGATGGGAATATGCATCTCTGATTGGCTGGAACTTTCACATAAAGCAGCGGAAATCGGACACTTACAGACGCAGAAGATGGAGAAGAAAAATGGCACCATCTGGGCAATTAGGGGCTGCAGCAATCTTCAAACTGGAAGGTGCTCTTGTAAGTAAATTACCTGTATATTTTTAAACCAGATATTACCACCTCTGTCTATGAAACATCAGTTTGTGCTGATTCCTATTGGATGGGTAATGGTAGTGTGTCCTCATTAAAAGAGTTGGATGATTGATTTTTATTCTATTAAATTGTGGAGTTTTATTTTTAAAAGTAATTAATTTTCCATATCTTATGTGCTTTGCAGGGGGAACAAAAAAATTCCATAGCTTCAGTCCTCTGCAAATATTTCTGGCTGTAGCTGTTACAATCTATGATTTGAGAGCA
Source organism: Rhina ancylostomus (assembly GCA_030265395.1). Classification (NCBI taxonomy): domain Eukaryota; kingdom Metazoa; phylum Chordata; class Chondrichthyes; order Rhinopristiformes; family Rhinidae; genus Rhina; species Rhina ancylostomus. The sequence continues at coordinate 30,515,789 of JARFYF010000012.1, read as the reverse complement.
TATGTATGCTTTTGCATCATTACTTTAAGTTTAAAGGGAACAGTGAAATGTTGATATTGATTGTGGCTGTAAAGTTGGGACTCTCAGGAAAATAAATTATCCTAAACCTGTCACTCATGGTTTGTTTCTGTCTCTTTTTAAGGCTCCATCTTCTAGTGAGGATGGTGATAAATCGCCAACAGATTCTATATTTGGATCAAGTGCTCCTATGATCTCCTGTGTGTTTGACCGTAAGTGAAATCTTACAATTCTGAATGCCCTGCCATAGCGATATAGACTGCCAAGGGGAATGCAGGCTGATCCTTTGCATGAAATTAATCACTAAAAGCTAATGCTTAACAAGTTATTCAGACATCAGTGTATTTTTTTTTTGCTTCTCCCCTGAGGCCAATGAATCATTTCCCAGCAATCCATCTTGCTGTTTTTCCCAATTTGTAGCAACATGTTAAAGCCACTGTATTTACCCTACTGGATAAGGGATAAAAGTGTATATTTTAGTGTTGTTCTATCCCCATTTATATTGCTATCATGATTTATTTGCTTAGGTTGATAGAGAGATCATCAATCAATGTTTCAACAGTGGTTATGCCTTGAGTAATTCTCCAAAACTGTTGGAATCTATTGCTTAAATTTTTGTAAGATTGAGTGGGTGGGTTGATGGTAATTGTGCAGAAGGTGGTCTTAGTACTTCTCTCGGCTTGGGTCATGCATTCAAACCATAAGTGTAATGCTTGTCTGACGCATTTTTGCACCAGTATCATTGGGTAGTCTCCAAGGACATTGAATAATTGGCTGGGGGTGTAGGGTGCAGCGGGGGGGGGGGGGGGCGCGGGGGGTAGCA
>JARFYF010000012.1:30458583-30469644 GCA_030265395.1 Rhina ancylostomus | reverse complement strand
TGTGTAATTGGTGCCCACACCTACATAAGTCATACTGAGGCTTCATAATGTTGCATCTCCTTTAATTTGGAGAACAATTGTTGGTGCACTTCACAGGATGTGTCTGTATTAGTGCAGAGAGGAGTCTGAACTGTTAAGAAACCAAGAAAAATTGAGTTTAATCGTCAATGAAAAAGTTAAAGGAGAACCTCTTTGCCTTTGTAATATATTGGTGCTTAAAACCTATTTTAAGTGGTATTTTGATCTTGAAATGTGTGAATCCACCATTGACATTGTAATTCTTTGATGCAGAAGGTAACAAAACTTTAAATGAGCATCTTGGACCTCCTGAGGAACGTCTAGCACTTCACGTTTTGCGGCAGCAAGGGCTTATACCGGAGCATGTGGAAATTAGGACATTGTTCAGCACCTTTCAACCCAACCTTGCGCAGGTAACCCTTAAGTCTGAAATCTAACCAAAGGTAGGTTTGGAGCGAGTCAACATGCCTGGGCTACTTTGGAAAGGAAGGTCTAGAGAAAATATTTCTTAAAAGAAAAATTTAGAAGCAGGGAGGATGAGTGTAACTCTTCCCTGGAAGGGAGACCTGGCGATGAGGAATCATTAATTTATGATCTTCTGAGGTAATGGGCAGGTTGGGTGAAGGGGTGTTTCTTTAACTGTTGAAGCACAGAATGCTTTTGCATATTGGATTATTGAGATTAAACTTGCCCTCTATTTTTCTTTTCTCACTTGCATTTTTCTCATCTTTTCAAATGCAATAAAAAAAACATTCAAGGCATAGCTGTCTTGTTTGTGCATGTGAAATGGACTTGAGAATAAAAAGTACAGTGAATGTTTGTAGAAGATGCAGAGCTTGACAACGGAGCAGGATGGTAGGAGACTGAAAAAACTGAAATAAAAACAAATGCTGGAATTGCCTACTGACATAGTTTTTGACCTAAAATGTTAACTTTTTCTCCTTCTACAGATACTACCTGAATACTGAGTGATTGCAGCATTTTGTTTTTTCAAGAACATATAGTTGTACTGATGAAGTTCAGAAGTGTGTCGGATGTACTTTAGAGTTGATGAGTGTAATGTGATTCTCTGAGGAAAGAATAAGATGGAAAGAGTTCTATTTTAATTATACTGTCATGTGTGGAATCTGTGATCTTTGGTTGTGAGTGCATTGGGTAGAGAAACCAGTCATGTGGAGCCTTCACAAGTCACTATATCTTGATTACCGTGTATGATTCTGAGCACTACCTTTTCAGAAAACATGTTAGCCTTGAAGGGCATAGATGAGAATTATCTGCCAGTTAGAAGAATTAAGGGACTTGAATTTGAGCAGATTTAGGTAATAGTAACAAACGACCTATTTGACTAAAATATATTTTAGTACTATGGCCCGCCAAATATCTTAAAGCGTTCAAAAGAGAAGGAAATGGTGGTTAGAATGCAACTTGATACCAGCCCATTGCGTATTAATATAATTACCACACAAGTCCATAGAAAACTAATGATTTAATGTAACTGAGTCAATATCTCCCCACCAAAGACCATCTTTATTCCCAGAAATCATTGTTATGGAGTGTTGTGCAACCTGTTGCTATCAATGTCACATGCCAATGGCTTATAGAAATCTGAATATTGCAAGGAGCCAAGGGAATCTAATGCAGCATTAAGAAAAATGATATCATGAGCATGGCAATTAGATGGGTGGAACAGCTCTCAATGTCAGGATAAAGTGCGAAAATTTTGATAACTAACTATTAGAATTGTTTTCTGCCATGCAGATCTTTTGATAAACCAGATAACTGAAGAGGTTGATGTTTCCCCCATTGAAGAGTAGGTTGCCCAGCCATTGAAGGGGTAGTTCTAAGACGAGCAGAATGGAAATAGTTGGCACCCAATCCTGAAGATAATCCAGAATTAGTCGAAATGGATTATCCATCTTGGGCAGGCAATCTGATAGTTGAAGGAATTGTCATCCCGTATATCCCACCATATGTTGTGCCTCTTGGGATAACGAAAACATGGATACGTTGCAACAAAATGTGAGAGAGGAAATAGGGATATAGGCAGTTTTTGATGCAGAGCATTAGGTTTGAAGGCGAGTTGCAGATTTGTACACTTTTTCCTGAGCAAGGAACAGAGGATTCGGTGAGTAGTAGGGTTACAGACACAAGTGTATGGACTTGGGAAGCTGTAGTTCAACCATGTATTAAAGCCCAATAGGTAATTTGGGGATGGAAAGAGATGTATGTATTTTTTTACAAAAGTAAAGTAATTGGGATAGGTTTGGAATGAATTATGTTAAACTAACTGAAGAAAAAAGCCAGAAATTTATCTGGAAGTGACTAGAAGCCTTGCTTTGACTGCTATTAATAAAGCTAATAGAATGAGGAGCTGTTACCAAATCAATGGAGTAAAAGTCCAAGGCTGTTGTGCTGAAGCTGACCAGTTCCTGGTCAGCCTACACAAGTGGAACCAGGAAGCATTTGATCCTTGAAGTCTCTGTATAAAGGGGTCCTAAAGACTGGGCTATCCTGTACTCTCTCGCCTTCAAAATTGAATGAGAGTACTAAGCAGAAGAGAATTAAAATATAGAGCACTACTTAAGCTGTGACTACAGATAAAGGAATATAGACCACATTAACCAAGCGGTTGTACTGATAGATTAGCAACCTAGATTGTGAGAGTTTAAAACTCGCTGCCAAGTTGTGACTCTGAATTGAATGAACCAGGTAATTTATCATTTCCATTGACAAGAAAAAGCTCTCTAATATCCTTTAAGAAATGGAACCTACCTCCCATAATAGTTATGGTCTGCATGCAACTAAGGAATATATAAGGCTTTTGATGCCCTGGGTGGTTAAGAATGTAATTCTGCCTTCCTTGTGTCACCCACAATACATGTGCAAATAGTTTTTGTGTTTGGCCCTATTTCATTTACTCATTCATCTAATTTGTAATTTGGATGAGAGAACATTTATAGAACTTTGGTCACTGGAGCCAGAGGAGCTAAATGGCTTTTCCATATGCAATTGTTCAGATACTCGAATGGAACACCATAATGATGGTTGGCACAGATTCGCCATAATGCAAGTTCTGACCATTGCAGTCTTGATGATGATTAGTGCTGTCAAGATCAGCAGCATACAATACTTGTGTTTTCCAAATTGTCATCAAGTGTTTGTTTCTTCCTAAGTTGTATGTATTGATTTTGTCACACCTTCTCTCTTGCATTAGGGAAAGCTTCAGATGTGGGTTGACGTTTTCCCAATGAGTCTAGGCCCACCTGGGCCGCCATTTGATATTACACCCCGAAAGCCTAAAAAGTAAGTATTGATTACCTCCTGTACTTTAGTACGTACTGATGGAAATGCTGAGGTCGGACAGTATGAAAAGAGAAACTGAGTTAACACTTCAGGACAAAGACCGGATTATATGGTCATCAACCTGAAACATCAATTCTATTTCTCTTTGCAGATGTTGCCTGACCTGCTTGGTGTTTCCAGCATTTTCTGCTTTTTAAATTTCAGATTTCCAGTATCTGCAGCTTTCCTTTATTTTCATAATGTATTGCTTGTTGATCTATGTATGCATTTTTGGCTTTAACAAATACTATGTGCTCATTTAACTAATAAACCATCTGTTTGGCTGATGGGGCATAAGCTAAATGTTTTGCGCCTATTGCATTTTTTGTTGACATCAATATAGGGTGATGTTGTTGGTGAGAAGTGCCAACATGTCAATGTATGCCAAGATATATCAACATGTATATGATGCTTGTTTAAGTGTGAATTCCTTACAGATGGAAAATGATGGCTGATGTTAATGGATTCTTTGTTGTGTAATGGTCATTTAGAACGCTGTGGCTACCAATAAAACTGACAAAATAGCATCTGTTGTCAAAAAGAAAGAACAATTGTCCCAGTTATCTTTTCTGTGTGGTTGTTATATGATCTGATTAGAAATTTTACTAATTTTCCCGCAGACTCAACATATAACTGCAGACTTGGCATCAGGGCTGAACTGACCGTTTCAATCATTGGCTAAAAAGAATAAATTTGGCACTGGCTTTCAGTTCTCATTGTTACATAATGACACCTGGTGGAAATTTTATTTTTCCTCATGTAAATGTTAGGTGATATCTGAAGTGGTTTTGATTGTGATTCTTCCCACTGTCCCTGTTAAATTGCTTGCTACCATTATCTAGACTGAAAACCGCCTGCTTGTCATGAGGCAACAGTGCAACTAGAAGTTGCCTTCAAAAATGGAATAGTGTGAACCTTGACAGCTTGAGCCTAGAAATTATTTAATGCAATATTAATATATGGACAGTGTTAAATTCCACATTGGTATTAACATCTCCTGAAATACCAATGTGTTTTTAATACATCTACGTAACCTTGTAAGAAAAAGTTAAGCATCTATGCTGTATTCCCAAGGCTTTTTCCTTTTCAACTGGTTTCTCAACTTCTTTATCCAGTGCCTTTTAACAATTACTTGAAGGAAATGTGTCTAATCCTATTCTTCGTGCTTTGCATTTTCAATGCTTTGTCACTTTGTGTACTTCATGCAGACATTTCCTTCGCTGTGTAATATGGAATACCAGCGATGTCCTTCTGGATGAAAAGAGCATTACTGGAGAAGAAATGAGTGATATCTATGTTAAAGGGTAAGTAAGTAATTCCTTAACTGGTGTTTTTTAAAAAAAATAGTTTTGCTTGTTTCTAAGTCCAGACATGACCTCAACATTTGAATTGTTAGTCTTATTTGCTATCTGCTGCAGCCCTGCTCTCTATCATACCAGCAGTGAAAGTAAAGTGGAGTTCATGTGCAGGCCAATTGAGACCCCAGGGGAGTTGCTGGTATTTGGAATATTACTTTTACGGATGGTCTGATGAAAGACCTATGGAACTTGGGCCTTGAAAGGCTTGTGACCTTACTGACAATTTCCTTGCAGTCAGAAGTTCAAAAATGCTGCAGGTGGGAGTTATGGGCATGAGTTTAATGTGATTTTCATTTCCTTTTTAATATCTCTGAATAAATGGGCATTTTGTTGAGCACCACCAATAAAATGTCTCTTTATTTAAAATATATTTTCATGTTTCCTTTTATTGCATCAGTGTTTTTTTTGTCATCAAGATGATGAGCAGGTGTGCCACTTTAAAACGCTTCATCTGCTCAAAGCAAAATTGAGGCAGCGGAGTAATCTTAGTGCTAGATTGAATTAGAATCTTAAGCATGTGGTAATGATTACTCCTGAAAGTTCTTTTGGGGGGGGGGAGGGGAGAAAAGATCTTAAAATTCATAGTTCAATTGAAATGAATGTTAATTATCTAAAGTTATGAAGACAGTGACACGAGACTCCAGGTGCTGGAATCTGGAGCAAATAAAAGAACTGCTGGAGGATCTCAGTGGGCTGGGCAGCATCTTTAGGGGCAAGTGGACAGTCAGTGCTTCAGGTTGAGGCCCTTGAAGGGTCTGGAACCGAAATGTCGACTGTCCATTTCCCGCTACGGGTGCTGCCTGACCTCTTGAGTTCCTCCAGCAGGTGTCTTTTTTTTTGCCTATGAAGACAGTTGTTGGAAGTAATGTACCTTTTTAAGCTCCAGTTACAAGGTATAGACTTCAAAGTGGAATTATCAAGCAATACCTTCAGGATTCTTGTGATCTTAAAGTTTTCATGGTCTTGGCTTCATGCATGTACTACAAAAATGACTGGAATCAAAAGGTAATGCCTTACCAGTAGTGATCTCAGAATAACAAAGGAGGAGAATTACTCCAGTTTTTTTTTTGATGATAAACATTTTGACAACCTATGATTGCATATAACACCTCATCAATTGCCACTCAAGTTGGCATTATTGGCAATATCTGTGTTCTCTGGTACCTGAGAAAACAGAAGTAATCATGCTTAGCTTGTGACAGTTTTATCCCAAATTATCCAAAGTAAATCTTTTTAAGCAACACAAGAACATGCAGAAATAGAAACAGGAGCTGGTCATTAGCCCATCATGCAGGTTCCACCATTCAAAAAGATCATGGGTAATCTTTTACCTCAGCACCACTTTCCTGCTGTATCCCCCATACTGTGTGATTTCCTTAACATTAAAATTCTCTTCATTGTTCTTGAGTAAGCTGAATAACTGAGCCTTCACAATTGTGCCCTCCAATTCAAGATTTCTTTTCCCTATCTGTCCTGAAAGGCTGACCAACTTTGCAAAATTGTTACAGCACTTCATGGGTTAGATGCAATGAAATCATCTCCTTCTAACCTGCAGGACAACTTGATCTCCTTCTCTGACAAACCTAGGAATCATACTCATGAACATTTGCTCCGCTTCCTTTGCAAGTGTAGCCTTGGAAAATGAGACCATACCTGTGCACATTCCAGATATCATCTACCCTCAAGTCTAGTTATCTAATGAAGAGTCTTATTATAGTTTTGGGACTGACAAATCTTCATTCTATTGTATATTGATTTCCCACAATGGGGGATGTGGGTAAGCAGTTAATAGTGAATAAAATGTGTTCCATTTGATTTAACCTCAACCATCCTAATTGATTTCTTTGCAATTCTGAACATCTGGAAATATCAGTATTTGTGGCTTCAGTCAAAGAATGATTTGTTCAGTGAGCCTGATTCAATGACATTGGAATGTACACTCATTAACATTGTAAAGGTTCAAGGCAAATCATCATGGATCAATACTGCAGTGGGTCAAGGTACTTCTATAGTGCTTTTCAATCCAGGTCTCTAATATTTGCACTATGCCAGTTGCATCTAATTGGAACAATGGTTTCTCCTCCAATTGAATTTGCAGGATGTGAAAAAGGGATATAAATGGAAGACTTTATTTGATCTTAATGATGGGATCCTGTCCAGGTATATGCAATCGTGCACTGGTTTCCTCCTTGCTCTTTCACTGAACATGCTCAATAGTGTGTATTGTCAGCAACCTGTCTGGAATAGAACACAATATTTATCTGATTTTAATGGGACCTAGGTCTTGCAACCACGTGTAAAGTAGTCATGTTGTGGGCTTAATCTAATGAATGTAATGTGGCTATTATTAAGTATGATCAGATGACCAATACCTGCTTTAATTTTGATTTTCTAGTTGTAATAAACTGAATAGATTTCCTTTCTCTATTGAACAGAGTAGAAACATCTGGTCCAATGTTCACCCCAGTAGACATCCTTCACTGATTAAAAATTAATTTAGACTTGGAAGTTTAATGGTCTCCTTTTGTAGCAGAGGATTATATCAAACTGTTTGTGCTCAATGCATTCACTTAACTTATCGAAATTCCAAAAGCAGAAAGGAAGATTCGTACCCAAGAAGCTTTTCCAATGATCAATTCACTATGCCAGCTTTTAGCTCCCCATTTCATCCATTGTTGGTTGCAAGATGCTTTGCAAAACATTTACTTGTACAGATGGTCATTAATAGATAATACCTGCCTTACCCATTGAAGATGGCAAAGGATAATAAAAAAAAGCAATGAAAATCAGCCTTCCAAAAAAAAATCTTAAATGTACTTTGAGAGAGACTTGGCTAAATAGTTCACTAAAAGCCTGCCAGCATCCCAGATACTGTTCTAACGGCATGACACATCTAAGAACAGGTGGTCTGTTCCCAATTTTATTTTCAAATGTCATTAAATAATTTGTCCACTCTGCCCCATTCCCCTTGCTACCTCTCACATTTTCCAAGAAGAGGAATCTTCAGGTCAATACAAGTGTATATGATTAATGCACAGCCTGTCTTCATTCACCCATAATGGGTAAAGTTTTTTTAACCAAGAAAATTAATGTTTAACTTGTACACTCCATGACAAAAATTGTGGAGTAAAGAACTTGAAACTAGATTAAAATTGTGGAGTAAAGAACTTGAAAAATTCTAGCAAAAAAAAATCCACTGATTATGATAATTTACATTTACTATAGGGGCTGAGAAGAAGTCCAAACATTTATTTTGACTGATAGTAAGTGATTTGCTTCTAAAACCTATGTAATCAGAATTTATTGTGTGGGGTATGAGTACAATGTAAATTCAGAATACCAGTGGAAATTCGCAAGTGAAGTAGATGGGTACCCAGACATGCACCCGATTCATCCAGATAAATAATTTGACTTGCCTCATTGAAACTGTGGAAAATTTGTTTTATGATGTTTTTGTTGCACTGATTTTATTTTTTGTTGGGTTTTCAATTATGGTTCAAATGACTGAAGAGTCAGCACAGCTTTAAAAGTTTGTGCCTATTAAATCAGTTTACATAGCGTCCTTTTAAAAATGCAGACAAAAAACAAATTCAATTACTCAAAAAAATATTTTCATAGCATTTTGCATGAATATTCATTGATTTTGCTGAGTGGTTTGGTTACAAACATTAAGGAAAGCTGTTTATTCTTTTTTCTAATCAGCTTTTGTGATCAATGACATTGGTATCCAAATTAAATCCTGTCTGAAGTGGAAGAGTCAAGTGTATCTTTGATGAATATTTGATTGCTCTTTTTTGTGCAAAATGTGCATGTGAAGCAATCTATTTACTGAATTTCAATCCTTAAGCAGCAATTGAACTTTTCAAGATCATTTTTAGTGTCTGACTTTGTAGCTGAACTATTTTTTTCTATTTTCTGGTTGGCTTTGTGCCTACAATTGTGTTGTCAATGCTTCTAATACAGGCAGCATAGGGAGCCAGATATGAGTCCTTTCAGTGATTGTTCCATCCTCTGCTGTGCAATTCCGAAACTTCCTTGAGTCGCCTTGCTGTTAAGCAGAAAGGAACTTCTTTGCTCTGTGTCGTGAAGCTTATTACCCAAAATACTTGCTGTTGCACCATCCAATTTCTATATTTTTAATTCAATAACTTTGCAACAGAATAAATAATTACATCCCTCTTCTTCTACTTGTTCCTGTCATATTATTGAAGGTGGAAAATCACAGCGAATTAGCTTATGATAGGCTCAATTTGCTGTTTTGGAGATTGGTTCAAAATAAAGATCGACTTGGTTATGCTGATCAATGCAAATTAAGTCACTTATTAAGGCATGAGAAATGAGCAAAAGCAGGAAAGATGGATAGATGAGTATTTTTGTTAGCCTTGGATGTAAAGCATAAGTAAACATGTAAGACACCTGCACTGTGCATTTCTGTCTGTCTTGGATTTATCAATTGCCATTTACTTAATATTTAGATATAAATAGGTGTAACATTTCAAAATGGCACATTGTTGGCAAAGTTGCCATTGACGAATGATTCAACTCCTTTTACAAGACAATTGTGAAGTATTTTTATTTAATTAAAATGAGAAAGCCATCAGTGTAGCTGGTAGTTAAAAAGCAGAAAATCCCAAATAAAAATGGAAAATGTTAGAAGTACTCGGCACATTAGGCAGCATCTGTTCAGAGAAGAATGAAGTCAATGCTTTAGTCTGACCTTCCACAACTTGCAATATTGAGTGAGTTTATTTCTCCACTTTTACTTCCAGCATTTTCTGTTTCTGACATAGGTGATAATGTAGGTTAATTCTGGCTGAATATACTCTATCTGTGGTGAAATGAACCTAGATATTAGTGAAAGGGTTAATGTTGATATGATAGTACTGCAGAACACACACTGTGAAGCTATTATTATTATTAGTTTGTAGGGCACAACCTACAATGTGACAAAGATTTTCTGTGTATCTTTCAGATTTATATTCAGTTTCAGTTCATAATGCATTTTAGAGACATTTTATTTTCTAATAATTTACAACAAACTAAATTAATACAGGAAAATAAAACACTAAAAATAATGGAAGTAGAATGTTCAGAAATGTATTTCATATTCAGTTACATTGATGCAGGATTGCCTGTTGCAGCAAATGCAGATTTATTTGGTTAGATATGTACAGGAATTCTCATATCCCTCTACTGCAGGCAGACTTTTGGAGATTGTAATCTGGAGTAAGTTGAACAGAAACTTCGGTGATGTAAAAAAAATACAGCCAATATGGATTTATTAGACATGTCACGTCTGACAAATTTAACAAGTGTTTAGTTAAAGGAAAAACAGTGGGTGTTCAGTAGGTGGATTTTCAAATGTTTGATGAAGTGGAGCATTGGAACCGCTCAGGCTGAAAGATGCTTTAAAGGAAGTGCAGCAGCATGGATATGAAGTCAAAGGATAAGAGCTAATAAATATAACGGGCTATATATCAATATGTTACGTGCAATCGCCTAATGTTGGATTTCCCTATCTCTAGGTACAAAGTAGAATGCAATAGCCCAATCTCAAAACTTTCTTTCAAATAGTTAATGTAAAATGATTTGTGGGCAAAGATGAAGTAATTAACTTTCAGATATCCAATGTAGTCTTAAGCAGAACTGTGCCCAGTGTTGTAAAATGTTTCTTTTCAAAAAAAAATTGCCTAGCAGGACTATCGCTATATAGCTAAAATCTTATCTTCCTGTAATAACAATTTTTTTTTATCCTCGCAAAGGTTGAGAACCCCAAGTTGAAATCGAGACTTGGAAACATTAAAAAATTGGGATGAAACAACACCAAAGTAATCTCAAAGTGAACCATGTCTTTCATCCTTGTCATCTCAGTAAAAGTTCTATATCCTCTATAACACCTTGCAATCCTGGTATTAGTTTTATTATTGTCACATGTATCAAGGTACAGTGAAAACTGTTCATACAGATCAATTCATTACACAGTGGATTGAGGTAGTACAGGGTAAAACGATAACAGAATGCAGAATAAACTGTCACAGCTCTCCGGAAGACTGATCTTGCATCCACAACGGTGACTATGGGTTCAGGTGCATTGGAGGCTGTCAGGTTGTGTGGTGACATACCAATCCCCTTCTATTTAAAAACGTGCATAAAATGCATTAAGTTCATCAGGAAGGGATGTGCTATTGCCAGCGATGTTGCCTGACTTCGTTTTATAGTCCATTTATAATATGCAAGCCCTGACGGCTGGTCTGGGACTTGATTTTGGACTGGCATTTTCTCCTGGTACCTCAGAGGTTTATGGAGGTCATATCTCAATTTCTTGTAAAGGTCAGGGTCACCT
>JARFYF010000012.1:30432506-30445808 GCA_030265395.1 Rhina ancylostomus | reverse complement strand
GGAGAGTCCCAGACGGGCATGTGTGTGGAGCATCATGTAAAGAATTTGTCCCTTAAATCCCATGCCATGGCAGATCTGATGCAGGATCCAAGATCCCACTGATTTCAAAGGGCAGTGTTGGGTAAAGATTTAGGAAGCAAAGGGGATTGCAAGTTCTTCTAAATAACTTTGCTTTGGGTTAAGGTTTTTAATTATTTGTAAGTTTTTAATTTTCTTGATTCACTTCTATTTTAATATCTCTGACCATCAGGATTTTCAAAGTCAGAATCAATGACTGCTTCTACAAGAGGCAAAACCCTGCCTTCGGCTTCTTCAGTCTTGGGGCATCTTTGGTGGGGGTGGAAGAGGGCAGAGCCTCCTGACTGCATTGCCTGAAGCCCTGATGCTATTAAGGCTATGCCATCAGACTCTAATGAACCAACTGGTATTTGAGGCCAGGAGTGGTTACCTTGAATGGAGAGGCAAAATATTTGATGTGATTTCCAGAACTTTGGGGTCTAGCAGCTAAAACACCAAATTGGAAGTCAATGTGGAAGATGTGAAATCAAGATGTTCCTGATCCAATGTAGATCTATGGGCACATAGTGTGAAGGACCACCTAAATTTGAATGTTGTATTTATATTAAAAAATATATATAGCTATGAAGGAAATCTGCTTTTTTATCTTTTAGATTTTTTGTATATAGGAAGGAATTATAAAGTCAAAATTACTTTCTAAGAGAACTAGCACCTGACCTAAGAATTTTAAGGAGAGACCATCATGTTTGATTGTGTTTCATGAGGTATGTGGGTGAGCAGATACCCCATACACTGTGAACATGAAGCCTGTAGGATGCTAGAGTGCAGTCGGAGGCTGCAGTATAGGTATGAAAGAAATGCCTGGAGCTACTGTCAAACATGAACTTCAGAGGAAAGTTTCAGCTTGTCCTTTTGAATTCAAGAATGCTACAGAAACAGATGGTGTCTGACAAAGACAATAATTATCTTTCATCTTGATGGATGTAGGTGTAATCTTCTTCTTGCATGGTAGCCAAAGCCTTCAACTTGTGTAGTGTCAGCCGAGCAGATGGGATCTTCATGCAGTTTGCATGCCACGGAGAATGCCCTAGACAGCTTTTTATGCCCTATTTGATTTATATAACACTTAAGAGTGCTAATGGTACCTCTGGTATCTTGTTATGGATGATGGCTGTAACACACAGCTATTTATTATACCATAGGGACACTTGTATATTGTGTCAATACCATAGCTCCTTCTGAAAATTTTGGCTTATTTATTGAGAAGCAATTGTATGATAAGAACAATTATGTCTTTTATTTTTATAATTGTATGCTAAATCTGTCACTATGAAAATGCATTAATTTGTTGCATTTCCTAATTAAATTTTATTTAATATAGCCTTCAGCTACATGCAACTTATCATAAAATGTTTAAAAACAGATTTGCAGATTTTATCGATTGGTACCAGATGGTGGCACTGCTTATTGGGCCTGAAATTTCTGGCTTTTACAGGTGGTAACTGGGGTGGGGAGCAAAAGGCCGATTTAATTTTTGTTTCTTCAGTATTAAAACCTTTTTAGCAATATATTTTGTATTTTAATAATGTGAATTTAAAAATACATAATTTGTGTACAGACAATGAACCAATCATTTGTTACTGACATATTCTATTACGTTGATAGGTAACTGTGGGGTATGGGTGGGTAGGGTGTGAGTTGATTGGTCAGTGCAAACTCAATAATAAAAAAAATTGTAGGCAGCATTGGTCAACTTTGAATAATGCCTGGGTATTATTTATTATCATTACCAATTCAGTTGCATTTCATTATTATTTTAATATCTTAAAAATACCCCATTATTGACCAACCAATGATTGGGAGGATGGGGAGGGAGCTCTGAACCAGAAGTAAAAGAAAATGAAATTCAAGCCATAGTTGCTAATCATAGAATAACTTGGTTTCTGTCTGCATTTCTATATATCTATAGAAATCTACCTATATATAAAAGATGTATATATTTATATCCAGGATTACATTTAAATATTTATTTTGAACAAGTGAGAGTTCCATTGTTAATTTGTCAGGGCAATTTTTGAAACGGAGATTCTGTCTTATAATATAGCAAGATGACGTACAATCTTTAGAACATTTGACAGCACCAGATTCATGACGTCGTCCATCTGGTACTGGATGTAATGAGCTTTATTTGGGGGGCGGGGGGCAACAAACCCTAATTTACTGATGCTTTTAAAATTTATATAAAGGACAGTATTCTGTAACTACACATGGGTATGCTAAGTTTGATATGTCAATGTCTATTCATGTCCATGGATCACAAGTGTGTGGAATTTGGTTAAGCAGCTTAACCATTCAAACTTGGAAAGATTTAATTAAAATATTACACAAAATATGCCATTCATTCAGGTGAATGGAATTCTTTTGAATCAGCAAACCAAATGTTATGAAATGTGATTTCTCTTGTGTTTTTGTTCTCACTTTTAAACAAAATGCAGTGAAATTGGTATTGCTTGAACCTGACAAACTTCCTGTTGCTGCATATCCAATTCAATAAAACTTCAAATTGGAAGAATGGGCATCATTTCTTAGTATTTACTGTCCACCCACATTTTGTGTTTTTTCGGCAACTGATAATCATACCGGGACTAAAAGGATTAAATTGAGAACCAATTACATAGACTAGGCTTGTATTCCCTTGAGTGAAGATGATTTAAGGAGTGATCTAATTGAGGTATTCTAAGATGATTAAAGGATTTGATGGAGCAACTATTTCCTCTGTTTGGAGAGTCCAGGACAAGAGGGCATAAGCTTAAAACTGGAGGTGGGCTGATCAGGGTGATGTCAGGAAACATTTCTTGATGCAAAAAGTACTTGAAATCTGGGAAATGTGCCCTCAACTGCTTTGCTAGCTCAGCAAAAATATCAAAATGGGCAATGATGTTTTTTTTTGCTGGACGTGTTTGGAACCAGAGCATGGACATGTCAGCCATGATTGGATTGAATGGTTTTCCTGATGCTACTACAAGAACCTTCAAATTTTGCCTTATGGGGACTGCATCTTTGTTGATGGGTTTAAGGGGAGAGATTTAATGGGAACCTGAGAGCCAACCTTTTCACCCAGAGGGTGGTCAGTAGTATATGGAATAAGCTGCCAGAAGAAGTGGTTGATGCAGGTACATTTAACATTCATTTAAAAGACCTTTGGACAGGTATATGGATAGGAAAGGTTTAGAGGGGTACGGGCCAAGCACGGGCAAATGGGACTAGCTTGGATAAGAATCTTGGTTGGCCTGGACTGGTTGGGTCAAAGGGCCTGTTTCCATGGTCTGACTTGGAAGTACTAAACAAACTAGTTGAAAATCTGAGTGGTGCAGTTTACTTGAAAGAGCCTTGCCTTTGCTAAAATTGCAATATGTTTATTTAATACCCTTCTTTATCTCTAACTTTTCTCAGCTCTATTGAAAGGCTATTGACTGAAATGTTAGGTTTTCCTCCACAGATACTGCCTGATGTACTGCATATTTTCCAGTTGTTGTTGTTGTTTCCCGAATCTTTAACATTTCGTATCACCATTAAAACTACTCCTCAAATTATTGGACAGATTTATCTTTCAAGTTGTAAAACATGTTGACTTGTCTGGTCTCGTAACCCTGTCCAGAACTATTGTGACTTTGCCAGCAACAAACTGACCTGCGGGCTTCCAGGTCACCTTGAGCAGTGAGGGGAAATTTGTAGGCTTGTATGCAGCCTGAGAGAGAGATGGAAGATAAAAGGATTAGGGAGTCACCGAAAGATATCTGTTCTAGGTTAAGAATGAAAGGCCATCTCAGAAAGAGACTGAGAAACCTTCATAGGTGGTGTGAGCTGCAGGTTTTATTTCTGGATTAATATTTTTTATAATGAAGTACAAGAAAATGTTGCAGCTGTTTGATATTTGGAAGGAATACCAGAGCTATAAAGAGATTATTTTGAGAGATTTTTTTCTGCATGTGTTCATTAACTGCTTAACTACATGTTTCGTTTTATTTAATGGTTTAATTGAGACATGCCCTCTTCTCGTTACTACCACCAGGGAGGGAGCATAGGAGCCTGAAGACCCACACTCAATGATTTAGAAACTGCTTCCCATGCTCCACCCTCAGATTTCTGAACAGTCCATGAACACTAGCTCAGTTTTTTGCACTATTTTTGTAATTTATGGTAATTGTATCTTGAACTGTACCGCTGCTGCAAAACAAGTTTCACATCATATGTCAGTGATAATAAATCTGATTCTGATATCTTAAAGTACCAAAGCTTGGGAATCACTGAGGCTGGAGTGACAAAGTCTTTTGTTGTGGTTTGTTATAGACTCTGAATTCACAGCTTTCTTTATGTAAACATTTTCTACTTGTGTGTGCAATGTACTGGTGTGAGGAAAGGATATTTGTCCTGTGTGGTGACCTGTAACATGTATTGTAATTTTCAATGGAGCAGAATGTTACTACTTTAGTTAGCGACACAAATTCTCAGTTGTGGCTGGTTTCCAATGGATGTAGAAGTTAGCAGTTTCCCTCAAGAGAAGTCTAGTTGGTCCTTGCCTGGTTTTGAATCAGGTGCAAGTTAAGAACCAGTAGACAGCACCTCCATTATAGCATGTTGCATTGTGCCGTTGACCATTAGGGGGAAATGATTCATGTAATAAGATTGGGTGATGCCAGTGTTAAAGGATCAGTGTTGAGAATGAGCATTCCCACTTGGATTTTGGAGCATGAATAAAGAAATCACCCATGTCTCACTCCATCATCTTGTACCGTTTGTCATTTTGTACCATTTTCTAGACACCTGTGGCCTGTGCTTTTGACGTGACTGATTTTGCATTGTATTGTTTAGAATTATAAGTTCTTTACTAGTGTAAATACAAAGCTGTCAGGAACTGGATTTAAGAATCAAATAATTTCTTGTAGGACTTCACTTATCTGATAGGCTATCATTTTGATCAGCATTGGCTTAGCTTACAAAGATTTGCTTAACATTTTAAAATGAGTTTTTTGTGTAGCAGTAGGTCTGTTTTGAGGAGTTTTAGACATAAAGTCTAGAGCTTCCTATACTTTGCTCATGCCGTTTGTCATTGAAGTCTTCCATTTCTCCTGTCTGTTGGGTGAGTGTGGACTTGGAAACTTGGGCCACACTGGTTTTTGTTGTCACCGCTTATGCATGCTTCAAGCTTCTATGCCTGTGTTTGCCTCTGTCTGTCATATGTGTCTCTGTGTATCTTGTTTCCCATGAATTCTCTCTATGTTCACTACTCTCAGTGTGTTTTGGGCAACCATGCATTGTAGAAATACAGTTTCCTCTGTTCACTTAGTAAATTGCAAGAGGAATGAAGCTGATAATTGTGTACAAAGTATACGGTGTCAGCAGGAATTTTACCAGCCCTTGGCGTTTAAGAGTGGCATATTTGCAATGCCTGCTGTTCTTGATGTGAAAATTTGCCAGTACTTTTAGGAGATTGAGCTGGTGGTTGATTTATGCCACTCTGCTATTTAGCTAACTGGACCAGCATCTTACCTTTAACATTCCTATAAGGCCAGATTATCCTCCATCCCACTCTTGCCTGCACCCAGCACTCTGCTAATTCTTTAGCTGAACTCACCTGCTGCTTTGCCAGTAGGACAGGCCATTCTGGAGCCCTCTGCCTTCTCTGCTCCATAGCCCAAGGTAGAGCATTCCATGACTAGGGTGTGGGTGACTGAACCAGAGGCCCTGCCCACAGCATGACCTAGATGGCTTAGTGTTGGCAAAGGCCTAGTGTTCAGAGATATTCAAAAACAAATGGCTTGAATATTTTAATAAATAGTAATAAATTTTGTATACAATGTATCTTTTAAAGAAGTAAACAAACAGCTTAATTTTTTTTTAATGAATGTGGTGACCCTTGTTCAAATAAATGGGGTTGCCATTTGTGTGCCAAACCACTGCCAGTTGGTGATGAATTTAGCAGCAGAGTGAAAAGGCAGATGTCAGCATTTGACCTCCGTGCTTTGTGGTGCACAGATGCAAAAGTTGAAGACGTAAAAAACACTGGAAAGTGGATGGGCTGCGGGCTGTTATAGAGCCAGTGTGCACAAGACATGATTTTTAATTTGCACGTTAGCTGCCCATTAAATGCACAGCAGAAAGTAGTGTCCTATAATCACTGGCACAAATACATCTTATTATAATGATGATTAATGCAAAATCAATAAACTTTGAAGGAGTTACTGTGGTTTCTATTGTTCTGGAGTTCAAGGTGTCCTATTCTTTACCATAATCACTCTGATTCCTGCAATTTGTAGCTCTAGACGTTTTAAACTGGGGGTTTGGGTGGGGAATGGTGGAACATTCAACACACCAAGATGTCCTGCTCCAGCCTGACCTAATCTCTTGTACCCTTTTCTTCTCTGTCCTTTTGCTTCATTGCATCCTAGTTTCTTGACTTCCTCTGAATTTACGATTTTTACAATATACGTGGGAAGTGTGCGTACTTTGCTGGCTGTGTCTCTCCAAACATCCTTTGCCAAAGTCATTACTACTTGGCATTTATGGTTAATGGGTGATGCCTTTTGTTTGACTCATAATATTTAGTTATACACTTGATTGTATTTTCTCATGTTTATTTTGAATTGTTTTTAGCTGGATGGGTGGGTATGATGGTGAGAAGCAGAAGACAGATGTGCACTACAGGTCCCTAGGAGGAGAAGGAAACTTCAATTGGAGGTTTGTTTTCCCATTCGAGTACCTCCCAGCTGAACAGCTTTGTGTTGTCTCCAGGAAGGTGAGTTTCTGAATTCTGTGCAATCGGTGATGGCACAAAGGCCAAAGAACTGCTTAAAGAATTTTGGATGCACTCTGAGGTTATCTTGTTAAACAGTGATGAATTTTGTTACATACAGCAGAAAATCTGGGAGGGCTGAACGTCCAAGTCTGACTTGAGGCAGCAGTTTTATTTTTGTCAATACTGCTCAATAGAGGAAAAGTCAAACCCGTAGACTTAGTATTCTCTGGAATGTTCAGGTTCAAGTACAGTAATTGCTGAGTGCTGCTATCCCCACAGGGCAGTTACGTTGGTTTGTAACCAGTCCTCCTTGTGGAACAGAAGCTCCCATAGGGAGGTCTATTGTCCTCTGCCCTGCACCATTTCCTCTTGTTTGCAAGTGTACATTCTTTCTATTCATGCTAACAGCCATGTGAATGTAACCCTTGCTGTGAGCAGTTATTTATGCAGTATTCTGTGGGAATACTGCTTCATGAAGAAATGGTTGAGGCCAGCAAGGGTCGTATCTAACTGACCTCTCTTTTTCTTTGGATCAAAAAATGCATCATTAGAGTAACCTTGCAGCCTTCTACTTTTGTATTCATGTCAGCTATCTTCCCAGCTCCCTCTAATTTGACACTGTACAGCTGGTTGTATGTGCTTAAACCAGGTGTTTAGATTTAGTGTGTGCATGCCATATTTGCAAAAGGGGGGAAAAAAAACTCAAATCATTTTACTGCAGCATTTATAAATGTAGGAAAATATTAGTGCATATGACAGAATTAAGTTGCGTGCTTTAATAAAATATTTTTGATAAATTGGCAAGATATTAGCAATGTCTAACATCTGTAACTAAATCTGATTCTCTTTGCCCTTTCAGAAAGCATAAGCTATCACAGATGGCTTCATGTAAAAGGTGAAAGGGAGAAGATTAATGTGAAATGGGTCATCCATATTGGCTTACTTTTTCTGTTCTAGGAAAACTTTTGGAGTCTTGACAAAACAGAGTTCAGGACACCTCCGAAACTATTCATTCAAATATGGGACAATGATAAATTTTCCATGGATGACTATTTGGGTATGGAATTCTCTTTCTGCTTAATCTACTGTGGCTAAACTAAAGTGATGCTGTGAATGCTGCCTTTCTAATCCAGCAGCGCACATGCTGTCAAAATATTTTGTTTTAGGTGCAGCAATAATTGCTGGTTGTGTTTTGTATTAAATAATGTAATCCTATGATGACCATTGTTTCAGATTTTTTTTGCTGTTAAACCCAACATCTTTTATTAGAAGTTGCGTGAAGTGCCTAGAAGTTGTCAAATGCAGCCTTGAAGAGCCCTGCAAATTGTTTTAATATCTGTGAAACCTGTCCCTCAGTGTTGCAATTATATGGTTCATAAAGGCTGATATTTGGACTCCTTAAATGTATTCATGCATGTAGCAAGTGACAGCAGTCAATTGGAAAAAAGTAGATCTCTCAGTCATCATATTTGTCATATCCAAGAATGATGATGCTAGGTAGAAAATGATCAGGATTGTGCCAAGAATTGAGCGAGATGGGAAAGATTAGGAAAGAACTGGAACGAATAGGGAGATGGAAGTCAAATTGATTGGAATGAGGGGTTCTCGGGCCGTATCAGAGATGAACTTAAGCTCCAGGTTGTGTGCTGTGCAAAATTAATACAATTCCATCAACAGTTGAACAGGTCTTGCTGGTAAGTGAGAGTATATTTTTGTAAATTAACTTTTATAAATTTTTTTCACCTATATTTGGCACTCATTTGTAATTTTTAAACTGAAAAAAACAAAATGGCAATTAGACAAATTCTGAAAAACTTATTCTACAATTTATGTTAAATAACAGGTTTTGCAATTTTAGACGTGAGATTTGTAAGAATGTGCTTCAGGGAGGAGAGATTGGAGGTAATTGATTTGTATGCCATTTAAACACAGTTGCCATTTTTTTGCACGTGGATCAACTTCCATTGGTTTTCAGTGAAAATTGTACAAAATAGTTAAAGGTCATGCCATAGCAGTAAGTTTTGATTGTATTTGCAAAAATTTCAGCAGGGTATCACTGACAACAGCCTCTTTAATTTCAAATTTCAACATTAACTGCACAAAGTAGAATCTGATTTCAGTAATAGTGGTGAGTGCCAAACTGTTTTGAAGTCATTGAAACTGCATGTTGGTAGATTGTGTTCATAAAGACTTGTTAAGTTTTGTATGGGCATTCATTTTACTTCCCAACAAGTGATCATAAGGTTGGAAAGTTTACTTGGGCGGTTTTCCTGAGATTGTTTTAATATCTTGCATGCCAGTTCTGAGGTAGTTTGTTACTTTGTGATAGATGGAGTCTCCATTTGAGTCGGCAGAATGCAAGTCTTGCAGGAATTTGTGCAAACGTATGTGACACCTGAATTGGTTGGCAGCACTATATAAATGAAGTACAACATGTACTTGGTCTCCTGTTGATGGTGAATGGAGAATGCATGTTTCCAACAAAATGTAACAAACATTGTGGTATTTATGATTAACATGTGCAAAAGTGGAGGCTGCATAGCATGGAGTTTTAGATTTTTTTTCCTGAAGTAAATTCCTACAGTCCTGATGTGTGAAACTAAGTGGAAGAGTCCTAGTTATCAGTGGCGCAAGTATCTCTCCGAATTCCATTAGTAAGCCAAACTGGCTAGTCAAAGAAATGATGCTCTTCCAAAGTCAGATTTGTCATTTTGTAGCCCATTTGAATCCCTAAAGAGGCACCACTTACATTTTGCCATCTTATGGAATGTTGTCTTTTGTAATTATTAGACTATTAATGAGTCTGAATTTGGGTCCTAACTGGGCAAAGAATGTATAGCAAAAACTTATGTGCAGTGCAAATTGCACTAAAACTAGGACTGTAATTATTAGTTCAGAGAAATGGAGGGAGATTGATGCACACAAAATACTGGAACTTAACAGGCTGGATACAGGGAGGGTGTTTCTCCTGGCTGGGAGGATGGGGGTGGGGGAAAGAATCTAGACCCAGGGTACCAGGGTGAGACATAGGGCTGAGATGAAGAGTTCTTCACTCAGGCTGGTGAACCTGTGGAATGAAGGCTAAGGAGACCAAGTCACTGAGTATGTTAAGAATGTGGTAGATAGATTTTTTTTAGACATGAGGCATTAAGGGGTAAAGAGGGAGAAAGAGAATTTAATTTTGTGGTATGGGGATCAGCCATGATTGTATTGAATGGAGGAGCAATCTGAAATGAGGCATTGTCACCATCCTTCTGATCTCAACATAAACTTGTTTCCCATCCAAAAGTGATTCTTTTGATCATGAATGTGATTTGGAGTCTTCCTGTAACCCATTTGTGATAGGTACAAAATCACATCTCATGGTAATATTTTACAGTTCCGTTAGCAACTTTTATTGTTGGTTGCAAGCTGCTTGATGCATTTACCATCATATAACTGAAGAACTCAAAAATGACAGCTTGTGATATATGCTACCCTCCCTAAATTGAGCTAACTTCTTGCCTGTTTTGTAACACAAAATCTTCTCTAGTAGAGTTCTGAATATTTCATCATTCTTTTATTTTGGAAGATTAACTGCAAAAGATAACTGCAAACTGTAGGACGACATTTTGAAGGCATGCAAAGCCTTGACAACGGTTATCTACTGCATCCAAAAAAAACTGTTGACAGCAATAAATATAAATACTGTTTTGTTACCATTTTAAATTCTACATTTAAGCTGATTTTTGGTTTACACACTTAAAATAAATCCCTTACAGATGGCCTCACATTGCATCTTTGGAAACTTTTTTGTGTATGGGCAACTTCCTGTGGCTGCCAGTTGCACCTTGTTAATTCAGCAGAAACTGAAATGCCATCGTTAGAGAAGGATTAAAATAAAATCTTGCTACAGCAATAAAATCAGCACGTGATTTTTTTTTAATGGTAAAATTCATGTGACTAGTATAAAACTTAGTGTCTTCTTACTTTGCACCCACAGCCCTTTTAAAAAAAAAAGTATTTGGACTTAAAACAATTATGTCATGGTGATAAAATGTGAAGGAAAAGCTTTAAGTTGCACCAAGATGCTGTAATGCATACTTTTACACATTTTCCCTTAAGAGGCAAGTTTGCAGACAAACATTCCATGATTAAATCCAATGTTTTTTGGTTAACAAATTAAGAATGACTGCACTTTTAAACACTGAGGCACTTCATGCATTGTTGTCATGAATGTTGAAGATATGGTCATTGCTCCGTTTGACACTTTCTTTGGCATCTCCAGGCTATTGTAACAGTTAGCATACAAAGCTGATCCCTCATTCCTGTCTTGAGTATATCATGTTTCAAATACCTGCACTATTAATGAGGCAAATTGTCATCTTGAAATCTATTATTGTCCCAATTTTTAAAAAAATAAACTGCCAGTAAAATACTGAGAAATGGTAAGTTTTTTTAATTGGGTGTACCAGGACTAATTTTTCATGCAAGGCAGCATGTTCAGTTTTTTTTAGCTGTTTAATCTTCTTGTAGGACCGCAATATCAGAGAACAGATCATCTTGTATAATTGTTCCCTTAATGTCAACTTGGCCCTGAAATGCAAAATCACCTAAAACAGTACCTAAGTGGTCCTACCGTAAGATACTGAACTCAGTTTTACTAATGAAACAGTGGCTTTGTTAAGATGTATTCAGTTCTTCTAATTTTTTTAAAAAATTCTCTTTAAATCTGTTTTCAAAAGTACTTGTGCATTTCTTGCAAAAAATGTATTCTCATTGTATATTTCCCATTCCCATTTTCAAAATTCACAAAGCAAAATGCTAATTGTGTAATATTTATGAATAAGTTGCATTATTATGAGACAAGTCAGCTCAACAGGGCTTATTTCATGTAATAAAACTGGACGATATTGCATTAGTCAAAAAAGGTAAATTCTGTTGGTTTGTTCAAAGTTTGTCACTAATTTATGTAGTCTTCTCGATAGTTAATGTGCTTTTTTAAAAATTGGTTATATCTTCAAAATTCCACTGTTGGACAGATCCAGATTAATTTCATTGGTGCTTGCATCAAATCGTACAGCTGGTATAAAAATGAGCTATGCCATTGAACAGGGAGTAGAGGATGCCTTTTATCTGTGTTTGAGTCCCAATATGTTGCCCGGGTCCCACAATGTGCTTCCTTCGAGCTGCTGATTTCCATAAATTATCATGTGGGCACCTGAGCCGCCTCCGCTAACAATGGCATTTCCTTTCAGCTAGTCACCAATCGGAACCACCTTAGAAAAGATGAAAACTGATAGTTGTCTGTAGCAATGTTCACATTTCAATGAATGAAACTGACAGTGTGGCAGGTTTCAATCTCTGGGGAGATGGATTAACCATGTTTTTTGCATGCATTTCAGTATAGAGCAGAAATTCTGTTTTCCCCATAATAATACAAGGAAAAAATGGACCAAAGGAAAGGTGCATTTTTATAAAAGAAATGCAACACTGCATCCTTCACTGCACGTCAGGCTTGATTGATTGTCTCATGATCCCACTTCCTTTTGTTGTTCTCACCTTCATAACCCTGTATTTTCCTCTCCTCTCCTATTTTCTTGTGTTTCCTGGCTATGAGCATAAGTACTACATTCAAATTTTCAAAGCTTTTATTATCAAGCAAATCTCTGCCTGTGGAATGAAATGGAGAAGGAACGCTTTTGGTGTTTGGCTGCCACACAAAGCAAGCTTGAACTGAAAGCCATCCCATTAAAGTTATGGATCCTGAAGCTAAGCTCCACCTCAGAGGTGTTCTTTTGATCTTCTTCCCCCATTAGAAGCAAAACTGAGAAGGAAAACACAAAGCTGGGATTTAGTAGCGCAGTGCGGACAGGGAATCATTAATTCTAGAATGAGATGCCTTTGTAATAAAGCCAAACTAACTACCTTGAGTCTGTTGCTTGGAGTAAAACTGTTACTCCAACCCATTCTGATCAGGTTTGCCCATAGTTAATATTTCAGGTCTTGCCTATGGGCAGTGATTGGGATGTTACATTGTCCTTGGGTTAGAGAAGTAGACTATGGCCTTCAAAAAAAAATGTTGTTCATGACACTGATTAAGAATGCACTTGAGTGGAAGAAAGATGAAGAAAATATTCACTTTCTTCTTTGCCCCCATGGGCAATGGATAGTGTCAGAAGGATGAAGGACCTCTCCACTCTCCACCCCAGCCTTGTAACTTCACCCATAAGTGAGTCATGGCTGTCTCCTGTATGAAGAGAGCAGTGAAGAATGCCATGTTGGCTCTTTCTTTCTTGGAGTGGTATTTTAATAAATGGACTTGTGCTTTCAAAATCCTAGTGAAACTTAAAAAATATTGTGTCATGGATCAGGGTGCTTTTCATTGTTCCTTAACCTTTTAATTGACTGCAAAAATGGCTTAATGTTATAGAATAGATACTGATATTACCCAGACACTCCCTTCTATATAATAGGGACACAAGAGATTCTGCATTTCCACCGCCCCC
>JARFYF010000012.1:30376130-30390628 GCA_030265395.1 Rhina ancylostomus | reverse complement strand
GACCTGTACGATCGGTTTGTAAGACAAGTTTTTCACTGTACCTTGGTACAAGTGACAATAATAAACCAATACCAATATTTGGCTCAGCCTTCCTGGTAGATGGCATCGCTGCTGCTGTTACAGGAAATCCAGGCAGTTTGTCGGGACAAAGCTCCGAATACAGGGGGCTGTACACTGCTGGGCTGAGCTGGCATCTGATTAAGGAGAACTTGCAAAATAGGGCAGCCCTAATCACCTATTTGGCCTTTAACTTCAGTCTCCCCAAGCACCGCCAATGCATGCGTTAACGAATTCTCATTATTTACGGTGATTTTATTTCCCCCGCCTACCTGCGAATGCACAGTGAAATCGACCTTAACCGATAAACATCAAGCCCTGTCAAACTGGTAACTGGACAGAACAAAAAATGGGTGGGATAAATAGCTCAATTTCAGGTTAGCAGACTGTTACTAGTGGGGTGTCACAGGCATCAGCCTCGTCTATCACCATCTGTATTAACAACTAAACTGCAAAGGCAGATTGGATCTAAGCTTCAAACAATCTGCTGGAGGAACTCAGCAGGTCGAGCAGCATCTGTGAAGGGTCGACATCTCCTTTCCTCTCACACATGCTGCTCGACCCGCCGAGTTCCTCCAGCAGATTGTTTGTTGCTCCAGATTCTAGCATCTGCAGTCTCTTGTGTCTCCTCGTGTCTAAGCATATCGATGGTAGGAAGTTAGGAATGTGAGCTATGAGTACAAAATGAGTCTGCGAAGTTAAGCAATGGGCAAGGTGGTAGCAGATGGTGTTTCTGTAACTTGTGCACAGGATGTGGATGTCGCAGAAAATGCCATCCCAAATATGCACTTTGATAGGAAGATAAGAACGGGGAGAAATTAAGAATAGCAAAAGGACCTTGGTGCAGCCGATTCACCAGACACAGAAAGTAAACATGCAGATAAAGTGAGCAATTAGGAAGTTAAATGGCAATTTGGCCTTTATTGCAGAGGGAAATAGTTGACGTGCTGCCTTGCAGCCTCAGTGACCCAGAGTTTAATTCAGTGCCACCTAGGTGGAGCTTGCACACTCTCGCTGTAACTGTTTTATCTGCACGCTTTGGTTTCCTCCCACATCCCAAAGATGTGCTGGTAGGTAAACTTGCCATTGTAAATTGCCCCTAGAATGTGGTAGGTTATAGAATTTGTGGGGAGTTGAAGGGAATGTGGGGAGAATAAAATGGGATTAGTGTAAATAGGTGCTTGATGATCAGTCTGAAAATTGGATCAAAGGGTCTGTTTCTATGCTGTACAATTCTATGGCTCTATAAAATTTCCACCCAAGTTGGAAGGTTCTATCAACACACACAAAATGCTGGAGGAATTCAGCAACCAGGCAGCATCTAAGGGAGGGAAATGAACAGTTGACGTTTCTGGTCAAGACCCTTCATCAGGACTGGAAGACGGCAGAAGCCAGAGTAAAAAGGGAAGGGGAGGAGCACAGGCTGGCAGGTGATAGGTGAGTCCAGCTGAGAGGGGGAGGTGGGTGCAGGGGGGGGGATGAAAGGGAGTGATGCAAGAAGCTGAGAAGTGGTAGGTAGAAGAGGCAAAGGGCTGAATGAGGAATCTGGTAGGAGAGGGCAGTGGGCCGAGGAATAAAAGGAAGGAGGTGGGGAATAGAAGGGAGGTGATGGGCCAGGCATGGGAGCAGGACAGGGAAAAGAGAAGGGATGAGGGGGCCACAGGACTGAGGAAAAACAAAGGGGAAGGGGAAAAAAGGGGGAGAAACAGAGGGGAGGGGTTACTGGAAGTTAGAGAAATCGACATTGATGCTGTCAGGTTGGAGACTACCAAGATGGAATATGAGGTGTTGGTCCTCCAATCTGCACCAGCCTTTCCAGTCCTGATGAGCAGAAGAGGCCATGGATAGACATGTCAGTATGGGAATGGGAAGTGGAAATGAAGTGGCTGGCCACTGGGAGACCCAGGCTGTTGTGGGGTATGGATCAAAGGTGTTCAATGGAGTGATCCCCAATCTGTGTCAGCTCTCACTAATGTAGGGGCAGCCACACCGGGAACAGCAAGTGTAATAAATGGCGCCCTCTGATTCACAGGCAAAGTGCTGCCTCACCTGGAAGGATTGTCTAGGGGCCTGAATGGTGGTGAGGGAGGTGGTGTAGGGACAGGTGCAGCACTTTGCCTGGATGCAGGGATAAATCCTGGGAGGGTCATCAGTGGGGAGGGAGATTGGAAGGTTCCATGACCTGAGACATTAACTCTATTTCTCTTTCCACAGATGATAGTTAATCTGCTGAGAAATTCCCAAATTTTGTTTTTAGTAATTGCAAGGGGTTTGGCTTGTAAAAGTTTTTTTAAAATCTTCTTGAGACCAGAGAGAACTTTGGTGCGATCACATTTGGAATACTGTGACCAGTTTCGGGTTCTATTCCCAAAGGATATTGTTACCAATGGAGTCAGTGCAACCTTAATGCAATAGATACATTCTAGGTTAGTGAGGGTCATCCAATGAGATTGGAGTAAGAGGTGATCTCATTGAAACACAAGGGGGATGGTAGGGAAAATGTTGAGAGTTTGCTTCCTCTTGCTGGTGAATCTAAGACGATATATATTCAGGATAAGAGGTTAGTCACTTGGAAATAAGGAGGGGAAACTTCTTTATGCAGAGGGGTGTAGATCATTGGAATTTTCTAACTCAAAGACTGGGCAGCCACAGCTCAGTGGGTATATCCAAGACTGAGTTTGAGAGCTTTTGATACTAATGAAACAGGGAATTGATGAAGAAAGTGAAGGAGACCAAGGTTCCATTGAATTGTGGAGATGGCTTAAAGGGACCCTATGCCTATTTGTATTTTATATCCTTACTGCAACTACAACTGAACCATTATTACAAAGGAGGGGGAACTAATTATGGGGCTTTTTTGACAATGACAAAGTATGATGTGAAACAGTGAATGGATCTGCTTAATGGATTTCAAGTACCATACCTGTAATCACATGAGGATGAACAGCCATTTTAAAATCATATTGCACTTAATTCAATGTACATATTGGGCAGTACACTAGCAGAAAACAGATTTCATCTGAGCAAAGGGTGACAGGTGGTCCAGTGGCTCAAGGAGTTCATGCTTTTGAAAATGGAAAATTCCCTGGCATATAACAGGCAGGTGAACTTGGCTGGGAAGTGGAGTGATACTTTACTTTGATCCAGAAATCAGAGATATGGAAACCAGACATCTCCACCCCCAAGCAGTCTCGCCAGAGTGAATGTAGCTTTATAAAAAGGGAAAATTAATTTGATAAATTTAACAGTTTTGTTGAATATCTAACTAACTGGATAGCTGAGGTAAACCAGTGATGTAGTATATATGATTTTGCAAATAACACTAAGATGGAGAGGAGGATATAATATGAGAATGCAGAATTGATTTGGCTGAAAACAGCAAGAATAAATGGGTCCTGAGTTGCACATAGATCAGTACTGAGCTTCAGCCAGTTACAATCTATATTAGTAACAAAGGTGAGAAAACAATACATCTGACTTTGCAGATGATGCAAAACAAGGTGGGAATGTGAGCTGCAAGAAAGATACAGGGAGTTTGCAAAGGCATATTGGAGTCAATTGCGTGGGCGTAATAGTGGCAAACATTATAATGTTAGAAATGAAGTGTTTCACTTTGTAAGGAGGAATTAGTGAATAGAATGCATTTGCCCTGGAGCTGGTACTATGTAGATTTGTTAGATTGATTTCTGTCAAGACGGGATTATCTTTTGAGCAGAGGTTGAATATGCCTCGTCTATTCTCACTGAAGTTTAGAAGCATGAGAGGTAGTCTAATTGAAAACATATGATGCCGAGAAAATTTTTTACTCAGATTGGCTATAAATCTTTGGAATTCTCTACCCGGGAAAGCTGTGGGTGCTAACTCATTAAGCATATTTACAACTGAGATCAACTGGTAATCAAGGGATGTGGGCATTCAGTGAGATAGAAAGGTGGAATAACCACACATGATCTTATTGAATTTTGGAAAAGCATCTAAGGCTATATACTTCTGCTTATTGCTTATTATGATCACAATCTCTAGAGCCAGTGATCGGTTTTGATTGGCTGCGCATCTTCTCCTCACACATTTGTATCCTACCTATAGAGCCCAAGCAGCTAGGACACGGGTCCGCAGAGCCGAGGATCAGTGATTCCCTGCAGGCACAAAAATTCGGCTGGTTTTAGACTTTGCCAATCAAAATATTTCCCTGCTGATCAGTAGAAAGACCTTACCTATTACTTTGACTTGAATGGTTTATAAAGATATGGGGTTGAACCACAATAACATCTCTACAAGCCCAGATCCTATTAAGGAGAAATACTCAGCAGGTCAAGCAGCATCTGAAGTTAATATATTGGGTGGATAAAGTTTTGTCAGAACTCAGTATTTCCAGATATCTCTGCTTTTATTTCAGTTTTTTGGCAATAACAATCTTTTTTTAAAATTTTGGTTCAAGGAGTTGGGCGTAGGTTAACATTAATAGTGCACTGGGAACTTCTATAATGAACCCCTGGTATCTTATCTAGGGGTTCATTACAGGAGATTTACCAAGTTTTAAACTCTTTAACATGTAGACTGCCTGGGGATTGAGAGCTGTTGTGAGCACCACCAGGATACTCCCACGGCGGACTCTCCTCCACTCCTTGTAGTCTCATTAGAAGAGGTCTGGCCAGGTGCAAAGTTTGCACTGCTTCTATAAGCAAGGGAGTTCGTGTGTTTTGGTCGACAATTATTCTTTAACCAGTGGGCCAGGCGCCCTATGAATGTGTGCACGTGGGAATGCAATTCTAATTACATCTGCACCTCCAAGTCACCATGTACAATGAAATACTGGGAAATATTTCACTGTCTTTAAAGACCTCGGTCCAAACCGAAGATTTATTTTCGCTGGGTTCCCCTCCCCCCCTCCAACTTTCATGCACCTTGCGATCTAATGCCCTAAAAGAATTGACCTCTGTAATTTAAAATGCATTGGCTATTCTGAGAGATCTCCACCCACCTTCAATAAATGAAGGCAGATTCCATTGGACTCCACAATAAAATGAAATGCTAAGTGAGCCTTGTGTGGTGTTTGATATTTATTAGTGTAAACTCTTAAATTTATTTGTTCCCGTATTTAAACAGAGGAGACACACTCCATTCCCATGCTTGAGTGCCAGGTATCTGGAGCAGACTGGAGTGTTTTAACTGTTCATTATCGCTGTTCATTTTAGCCCCATCCAGCTCATCAAACGCCGCACAAGGCTCAGTTAGCATTTCACTTTATTGTGGAGCCCACTGTTCGCACCTCCAGTCCAATGCAATCTGCCTTCATTTATTGAAGGCGGGTGGAGACGTCTCAGAACAGCCAATGCAGTTTAAATTACAGAGATTAAAATTACCCGGCTATTGGAAACAGAATTATGTTGAACTGGATGATATCAAGCCCACAACCGGCTAGTGCAGCGAGTTTACAAACAAAAATGCTGGCAAATTGGGGAACCACAGATAAAGTAATTGACTAACGATGGACTGTTATAAACCAGGGAATTGTTATAATCTGGAATGCACCACCAGAAAGCTTGACAGATGCAGTTTTAGTAACTTTTGGAAGGCCATAAGATGAATACTAGAAAGATTGTTTGCAAGACTGTGGGGAAAGGGACCAAATGAGATGAGTCGCTGGCAAAGTGGGCACACCCACGGTGGGTGAATGGTCACCTCTATGCAGAATCTAGAAACGAGTGCCTCTTCCCGGCGGGAAGTTCACTTACATTCAGTTCAAAGGTCTGCAGCGCTGTCCTGTAGCCCCCGGACACGGGGGGAAGCAACCTGAGCACCTCCTTCACCACACAGTCGAGATAACGCAGACGTCCCAGGACCTCCAGACTCAGGGAGCGCCGGCAGTCGCAGTCCCCGCACAGCAGTCCCCTCTCACTCTCCGCCGCCGTCCCCTCGGGACACTCGACTTCCCGACACACACTATTCCGAAAGGGGAAGGGCTGAAAGTGTTCCTTGTCCTGGCCGGGACGACCTTGGTGGGCGCCGATCTGCAGCCACTCCTTATCCACGAGAGTAACGGACTGACGGCAACTGCTGTCCCCGGCTAAACTGTCCCGGGCAACCAGCCGCTCGCACCTTTGCATGGACTCGCTCACCCGGTTTGGGTTTTCGGGGAAAGCCAGCTTGTTTATCTGGCCGCCGGTTCTATCCCGGGTGGCAACGAGCCAGTTGCATTGGCAACTGGGGATCAGCCGGTGCTGCTGGAGCTCCTGCCTCGCCTTCTGCAGGACGTGGGAGTGCTGCAGGAGCAGCAGCACCAGCGATGTGCTGGCACTCGCCGTGGTGGAGAACGCGGCGAAGATCAGCTCAACCGCAGATTCCTGAAGAGAGAACAGACGTGTTGAGGTGAGTCACTGACGGGTGGAAGGAGCAAGCTGCCACAATTCCACCGCAGGCACGCCAGCAAACCCGGGAACGATTAAGCCGTTTTAAACCCAGAACCTCGGCAATCCGGACACCAGACCCAGTAGGTTCATTTTTAAGCTGGTGAATGTGTGTCAAATACGGGAATGTCTTTAACGATTCTTATCAGTGGGCATTCACTGGGAAACCAGAGGCAGCGAGGGAACAAGTCCGCATCCATACCAACCTCATTCATCACAATGGCCTTGGCCAGTGGGCCATTCTATGCCTTGGCCATTCAATTGCCCGCCTAGATAATTAAATGCCACAAGAAGCTCGGCCTCCGTCAACGGACTCGCTAACTCTGGCTGGGTGACGTTGAGGGGGATTCGCTACATTGTCCCAGAGAGCAGGGAGTTCGCACCTCGGCGGAAGAAAGGGCGAATTCTCCAAGTGGCGGCTGTTCAGATTGACACCTGACACGCTGATGTGAATGCAATCGCGAGTAATGGAAGCGAGGGATTGTACGGCACCGTGCACCTCCCATTTCCTCGGCCGCTGAGAATCGAACATTTCGATCTGAGTTTTTAAAAAATAATTAAATTCATGATGTAGGCTGAACACTAAACTTCACCATAACGGCTTCACCACATGAATCCAATGAAGCTAAATCTCTGCTTTGTACCCAGTTCTGCTTCGAAAACCAGAGCAGGTCTCCTACTTGGGTCAATCAACATCACTGTAACAGAGTGTCTGTTCATTACCACATTACTGTTTGCAGGAACTTGCTTTGCTTAAAGTTGGCTGCCACATTTCCTACATTTTAATACACTTCAAAAAAATTCAAATTAGTTTTAGGATGATCTTAATGCAGTGGAAGATCTATCTATATTCAAACTTGCACAGGATCAGCAAATCCCTCTCCACCACTCGCCTCCCACTGCTCGAATACCCAATGTGCAGCATAATTGATTCAGCGGACAAACTGGCCTCTCGTCTTTCTCCGTCGTCATTTCTATTCTATTGGCGCGATTATCCTAAATATCCTTTACAAGTTTCTACACTTTTCCCCCTCTGTATCCTAGGGACTTGTCACTTGTCATTTCTACTTTTACTTGTATTCCTGCCCCCATGCAATATTAGTTACCTTGGGATCTTCTGCATTTATCCACGTGTTTGTTGCAATGATTCAACACGTCAACCACTCCTCATTTCTACTTAGAGCATTACTGTTATTCATTTTTCAAGCAGCCCGTATTGGTTGTGACCATGTCTTGCTTCCTACCATAGTTTTTTTAAAAAAATCAGTTGATTCTAACAGCCCTTGCAAAAATGACATATATCATAACAAGACATTAAACACTTAACCACCAAACCTATATTTATTTCTAATGCTTTGTACATATATGGGGAAAAACAGCTTTTCAAGGTTGATACTTGCAACCTCTAGGAGAAAAGAGAATTATTGATGTACATAAACCATTAAATACACCATGTGTTATAAAACCTATATACACTAAGCTTCAATTGGCTTTAGTGTAATGGAAATTGAATTCAAGAGAGAAAGGAGCAACAGATTGAGGGAAATTGGCCAAAGTGAGTTTTACTCAAGAAAGCAGTGATTAGGTTTGATGGCACAAAACTATAAGTTTAAATGCATGAACATTTTTGCAGGAAGGTAAAAGTAAAGAATTTTATCCTTTGAGATAATGGGAAAGAATGAGTTTGAGGGATTCCTGGGGATACAGAAGAGTTCCAATTGCAACAAGGTCAACGAGAGTGAGAATGAGAGTGAGAGTGAGAATGGATTTATAAAGGATAGACCAGGGCTGAGAAAGAATTGACTAACGGTGGATGGTGGATGTCAATGCATGTTTAAGATGGCTTTCCAGAGGATATTTGATGCAGCATCTCAGAGATTGTTCGCTAATTTTCATGGAAATGAATGGAAATTGTTGATATGGTTAAGAAACTGGCTGAATGGCAGGAGGCAATAGCGAAAACAGGTTTAAATTAAGTAGGGTTTGACTCAAGATTCCTACAAGCATGTATTAACTGGAGCCAGTCACTGCATGGACGATGTGATCAGAAGCCACTATTCAAGTTTGCTAATGACAAGGAAAGGCAACTTTATAGTTAATCTAGATGGAAGGATATCATTAGAGATATTTGAGCAAATGGATTTCAATGTAGCCAAGTGTGGCACTGAAAAGGACAGAGCAGGAAACACAAAAGCAGTGGTCATCCAAGAGATTTAGGGGTCCATATGGATCATAATATATGGCAGACAAGTACACAAACTAATTAAAGAGGCCAATGGAATGTTGCCCTTTATACTTGGAGGACAAGGATGAAAGGGTAGAGAAGTTGCTGTAATACAACACCCAGTAGCACTGTGAGCAGTCTTGGCGGCACACCAAGGATATATTAGCCTTGGAGAGTGAATGTTTAGATTTAACAGTGATAGCTGTGTTCCAAGGGTTAATTTATGAGGCAAGATTATACAAACTAGAGTTGTATACCCTGGAATTTAGAAAGTTAAGAAGTGATTTAATTGACAGTTTAGTGCAAATGGAGAAAAACTATTTCTGCTGGTTTTGAAGGCCAGGGATAAGGGTCATAGCTTCAAATAAATAAATAGATAAATAAATGAATAAGTAGGGCTCAGGCATTTCAGGAGTGAAGTTAGGAAATGATTCTATATAAAAAGGATGACAGAAATTTGGAAATCTTCTGCAAATAACATCTGATGCTGCACCAAGTGTTAAATTACAGATAGTTAATGAAAGTATTACAGTATATTGAGAAAATGCAGGCATATTACAGATTAGCCACACCTTACTGAATGTTTGAGAATGCTTAACTTGCTAACTGGTTTACTCTGTTCCCATTTTAAACCTTGACTGAATTTCAGTCAAGAAACTATGGATGAAAGTATATCATACAGAACCATTAATTTTCAACAGAATTTGGTGCAACAAACAATCTGCTGGATGAACTCAGTGGGTCAAGCAGCATCTGTAGGAGTGAAAAAAGGAACTGTTGATGTTTTGGCTCGAGACCCTGTATCAGGACTGAGTGGAGAGGAAAGATAGCCAGTATACAGTGGAAAGGGAGTGGCGAGACAGGAGTTAATGGGCGATTGCAGGACAGGTGGGTGGTGGGGCGGGCGGGCGGGGGGGGCAGTGGAAAGAAGGGTGACAGGCAGATGGAGCCAGGTGAGGAGGGGGAAAATGGTAAGCAAAACCTTAGCATTAATAATTCATTACTGTCTTTTGCCAATCAATTGGCATTATGTCAATTGGAACACCAATGATACCATCCATCTGCATGCTGTCAGACTTTGGGTGATGCAAATTTTAATGAGCTCCTCAAATACATTCTCCAGAATCCCAACCTATAAATTGGAAAGTTTAAGCTGTATACTATGTAAAATTAAAAAGTTGAACAGAGTGAGAAATAATTCTTGTAGAGAAAGACAGTAAAACTCCAATAATCCACTATCTGATGGTTTGGAAATTTTGATCAACCAGCCTATGACTCACTTAGTAATGTTCGATGAACTCCCTTTTAACTCATGGGATCCCTGCGTTCCCTTTAATATACCAGCTCCATGATTCTCCTGCTCCCTTTCCACTCAAGAACCCTGGTTCCCACACTCCCTCAAACACATCAGGGTCCCGGTTTGTGCATTCACTTTCTGCTCACTAGGTCCCTGGTGTCCACACTCCTTTACAACTTGTGGGAGCCCTGGTTCCCGCAGGCCCTTTCAACTTAAGTGGTTCACTGGAAAATTTATCATACTATGTAACATCTAAAAAAAATGAATTAAAGGGGTGTTGAGATATTAATAGCAGTAATATAAAATAGTCCAGAAAATCTGCCAGTCCAGCACCAGTGTTAAGCTTGTCAGATTCTCAGAGTTTTATTGCATTAATGATGGCTTTGGATATAATAGGGCAATTACCTTGCTTAATTTGTAGAATATTTTGTTAACTACAGTTCCAATTACTGAACAAACAAGTCACCAATGAGTGCTTCAGGTGCACTGCACCCATCACACAACATGTAATTACAGGAAAATTCTTTCTCTAACATCTTTATACTGGAAACACTTGGCCCAGACTATAGATTAAAAATTTGATACAAGCTAATGCCTGGCCTAGGTGGAAGTCTAGCAGGAAGTTTTTGTTAGTACAGAGAGTGACTTAGCAGGTGTACAATGTGGCATTATTTAAATAGAGATCCTTGATGATTCATGATTCAGACCGGATCTCACTGTGAAGACTTCCTGAAATTAACTTTAAAACCAGGTGTTATTCTGTTGAGCATTCAGAACAGGAATGAAGAATTGCACTAAAACTTGCACCTCTCTTAGGGCGAGAATGTTCCAAAATTCTTTGCAACCAATGAATGCAAAAATGTAATGCAGACATCAATCTGTGAGCAAGATCTTACAAATATTACTCATTAATAGATGAATTAATAAGAGAGATTAATAATACACAAAACTCTTACAAACTTTACTCATTAATAAATGACAAAATAACCAGAGAATATAGGATGTTAGTTTAGGAATATAATTTAGTGAGCAATTGTGTTTGAGTGAGGCAACGGTGGTAAAGGAATATACAATGAATGGAGGGATACCTAGTAAAAGAGGGATCTTGGAGTTTATATCTACAAAAGCATCAAAAGGTAGCAATGATTTGTAGGCTTTGAGGTGGATAAGGCAGCACACCTAATACTTGCCTTTTTTGGCTGAGGCACACAATACAAGGAGCACAGAGCTGGAGATTCGTACAGAACTATAGTAAGCCACAGCTGGGGTAAGCCACAGTGAAGTTCTGCTTACCAAAGCACAGGATGGATGTGAAAATGCAAAAGACAATGCAGGGGAGATTTGAGCATCAAAAAAACTGTAGATGCTGGAAATCTGAAATAAAAACGGAAAGTGCTGGAAACATTCAGCAGGTTTGGCAGCATATGTCTGATCCTCAAGACTGAAATGCTCCCCTATTCTTCCACAGTTGGCCCATCCTCCCAATATTTCCCATTCCTCTTATTTTCCTTTGCAGTTTTTTCCCTCTACATTCCTAGATATTGCAGAGTTTAATGGGCATTCCCCACTTTCTGATAGTGTGTCCAGACATCCATTCTTCATGTTTGAGGTTAGACAAATAGCAACAAGTTATTCAACCAAGGTTGATACAACAGAAAGGTCTATTTATATTCCCACCACAGAAAGCATTTAGCTCATCACACGATAATAGAAAATAGACTTGGAGGTCAATTTTAAAATCAGCTAACACTACATAAATAAGGCATTGAACCTGCAATCTGTTCATCTGTATGTATAAGCTAATCAATGCCTTAACCAAGGAGAGGGAGAGGAAAAAGGTGTCTTTAATCAAAACATTTTCTAATAATCCAAATGCAGTGGAACATATTCTCCATGTATCCCAAAATGCAGCATTGAACATTAACAAATAGGAGGGTCAATAAATTAATGAATGAGAAAAGGGCAAAACAACAAGATATGTTCGTCTAGATTTACTAATTGATTTTTCTCTAGAGAAATAAAGAATTACTCTGCCTAACAATGGGATATTGACTACATTAGGCATCAGAAAGAGTACAGCCTAGAGAACTAAAAGGACAACCTGAGTGAAGAACTGCGACGGTAATAGCTTTCCCCTATAAAGGTTGCTCAATTTGACCCTACGTCTTGCTTACCGAACGGTAGCTATTGCTTTAAGGTGACCGTGGAGGGGGAACGGGACTAGTCGGTTCGAGAGCGCTATATAGGAGTCCTTCGCTATCGGTGGAGACTAGTGGAATCCGGATCTAGGAGACCGATTCACTCGGGGTTCCGTTACTACTGGGAATTCACGTAGCCGAGTATCCAACTAAGAGCCTCTCAACCTAATCGCAATTCATTTATACAAACAATACCTAAGAGTTTGATCAAAGTGATCTAGTTTATTAATGCGTTACAAATCTACAATATCAAGTCAACCATCAAGCCCGCGATCTTAATGCTCTATGATAACAAAGACATGTTCTTACCGTCTACTGAGGCAATACACACGAGCGAAGAAGACCTTTAAAGTTTAAAGGTATCAAAGATCCGCTGCTGTGACTTCACAGGCTTAAGAGCAGTTTCGGTGGTTGCTCATATGTTGAAGCCGCTGAGTGAAGTGCCTCAGTAGCTCACAATCACAATATTTATACTGTTACAGCTGGTTTGATCAAGCATATACACGTGGTACATTTCTGAGTAATACAGGATGAGGTTTGACATGCGTCATCGGTTTGATCAAGCTACTGCTTGATCAAGCATTTAACTACTTCCGTCATTTTTAAATGACTAGGCTGTCAATCATTGCCAATATTATTACTAGGCCTTTGAGCTGAAGCAGTTAATATTATAGGCTGATACCGCGACAGAACCGGAAAAATGATACAGTCTTTATAGTCATAGATTCATATAGTATGGAAATAAGCCCTTCACCCATAGAACCCACACTGAACATCAAGCACCCATTTAACTAATCCCCAAGCAGTTACAGGAAGAACATGCATACTCTACACAGTCAGCAGAGGTCAGGATTGAATCCAAGCTGCTGGAGCTGAGAGGCAACAGCTCTGTTGGCTGCACCACTGTGCTGTTCAGATGTTAAGGAAGGTGTGAATTATTGGATACAATAGATAAGAGTGAAGAAATATCAAGGGGTCCAGTTTATTTAAGCTGAATAAACCATTTGGGTACAATGCATCCCAGAAGAGGGGAAACACAGTAAAAGCTTCATGTAGCATTTTCCAATCCTCTGGCTATGGCCATAGAGGAAGGAGATCTGGAATATGGCTAACATGGTACTTCTGTTTATGGAAGGAGAAAGATAGACCTGTAATCACAGGACAAAACAGTCTAACATTAGTCACAGGCAAGGTACAAGAACAATTCTAAGAATTAGTAAAATCAGCAGTCAGTAGGGCAGACTTTAATCAAAGATAGGAAAGTTAATTTGTTAGAAGGTTGTGCCTGACTAACATTTGAAAATTTAACAAGGCAATAGGGAGCAGTGACAGGGAGAGCACACATTATGTAATCTGTGGATCTTAGATAAAGTCCCACATGGTAAACTGATCAGGAGATTAATTAAAACCACATGGGATCTAAGCAAAAGTGGCAAATGGAATCTAAAATTGTCTCAGTGGCAGAAAGCACTGTCAATGGGAGCTTTAGACACCAGAATGCATTGAGATTCCACAGTGCTCAGTGCTAGGTGGCTTTGTTTACAAGGTCCATAACAATGATTTGGATCTGAATGTGGGAGGCATGGTTAAGAAGTTTGCTAATCATTCCAACATTGACATAGTAGAATGAAGTAAGGCAGAAGGTTTTCGACTGCCATACGTCACTGGACTGGGTTGGTGAACCATGCAGTGACAAATGGAATTCAATTCAGAGAGTGCAACATAATCCATTTACAAAGGTTCAACCACGCAAGAGACTACATAATAAATAGCAAGATGTTTAACTGTAAAGGATTATGTTCACAGATTGTTAAAAAAACAGGCAATGTGGTTCTTTGTTTAGAATTAAGGGAATTCTAGATACTTGCCTTTATTGTCTGAAACTTCACATTCAGGAGCAAGAAGATCATGCCAGAATAATGCAGAGGTCCCAGGTACAATATTGCAGATGATCTGTCATCTGCATTACTGGAGAGATATGGTAGAAATGCAGAGCAAGGAGGTTTATGAGAACCTTCCCGGAGCTGAAGACTTTTAGTTATGACCAGAGAACAATTAGGTTAGGGTTGTTTCCTTGGCAACACATGAAGCTAACAGGAGATGTAATCAAGGTGTATAAAGTATGCATGAAAGTAAACAGGAAGGAGCAACTTCCCTTGGTGGGAAGATCAAATGACAAGGTGTTTATTTCTGTGCAAGAGATCACTAGCAAAAGATGTGATTGTATGAAGTTAGAGATCTCATTGTGATCTGGATAGGATTGGTTGGGAGACAAGAACCTGGCCTGCTGTTTCCAGCATTTTCTGCAGATAATT
>JARFYF010000012.1:30340841-30357904 GCA_030265395.1 Rhina ancylostomus | reverse complement strand
GTAAGGGTGCCTTGATGCTATATTTGGTCAAATCCTGCCTCAATGTCAAGGGCAGTCACTCTCATCTCACTTCTGGAATTGACATCAGGAGTTTTTGGGTGCTGGGATGTCTACACTGAGAATCAATGAACAGATTATGGGCAAGTAAATGCCACTTTATAGGCCCTTCAATGACATCTCCCATCACTTAATGATGGTCTAAAATTCTAGGACAGTAATTGGGTAGACTGGATTTGACCTGCTTTTTTCTGGACAATATATTCATAGTTGGTAGGATTCAGAACATTGTGTGGAAACTTCAATGGATTTCTAATTCATTGCAATAACCACAGGCTCTCAACTCCGGTATCACTCAGCCATGATTTGTCAGAATTATGTTGTTCCAATATCTTCTTACATACTTAGGTATCAAGTTGTATCTATAAATGCTCCTCAGAAGTACCTTGGAATATTTTACTATGTTTAAGCAATTATATACCTATACAAGTTGTTGTTTGATGATCCCCTCCCCACGAGAGTGAATTCTGAATTATAGGTAAGCTCAATGAGGACCCACATTGATGTTGAGGAAGAAACATTAGGCAAATAGGAGTCAATTACTTGTGGATGCTTTCTTGAAGCTGGGCCAAAGGGAGATTTGGGTGCAGACTAGCTATAGGATGTGGCAAGATATTGGATACATTGTCAATGCTACGGTCAGGCAAAGTGAAATGAATTGGTTATGTCAATCAAGCATGACAACCACACTACAGTATTTGACCTGGATAGATTTTACCCATGGAAATCATACACAACTATTCTCTACTTGAGAAAATCTTATTTTAATTGGGAGAGGTTGATGTACTGTTTGGCTCCTCCAGTATTTAAATAGACATTTTTCCTGAGCAAGTTGATATTGTGTATAATAAACTGCTAGGAAAACACACATTGTGCCCCACCTTCAACTCGTTGGCTGATGCAATTATGACAATAAATACTGGTTTTAAAAATAAACAGCAACCTGGCTTACTCTATTTCCATCAAATATTGGCCATTTTACAAGTACATGACAAATTTTCAACTTAATCCAGTGATTATATCCGCAATAGGGAAATCTACTTTGTCTCAAAGCACCTCTGAAAACAGCTTTTAAAAAGCAACTGTTCACACAAGGCAATAGCCTGGCATGCACTACAAAGCTCTTAAACAACATACTTCAGGTACTCTTGCAATCTTATTTATTATGTTATGCATATTATTTGTGGAAGATGGGTAATTGGATCATGACACTCAGGTAGAATTCTCTTTCTATACCAATTTTAATATAACTTTAAATTATGTTATACTTAGTTTAATAGCAAAATATACATTTTAGTAAGCTTAGGAATTTGTTGTAAAACTGAAGTTGTACACTGCCACCACTGACAGGAAGGTTCAATTACAGCATGCTCACCGAGGCAGGAATGTGATAATAGTAAATAAACACATGTAACTGTGACATACTGAAACCATCAGATACTGTAAAATATTATGCTGACAGTTAGCATGCATTAGTACTTTCTGGATGGTTTCTGCATACAGTCTTTATTCATCTGTCTTTAAAGATGGTATCTGGTAAGAAACTGTTTTCTGATGCATCCTCTACTGATTTTCATTCTCACCCAATTAGATGTTATTGGCTGCCTTGTTGCTCAATGCACTTTTACTTCTCATGATTCAATCATGATTGGTAATTGAAGTTGCATAGAAACCCACGGATTATACGAATTGTTTTGCTGTAAAACTTCATTTGAATTATTTTGTTGAAATAAAACACCATGGGCCTGGAGACCATATTCAGGACTAATCTCAAGAAGCTATGACCTTAAGTAAATGGGCTATCAGTTTGTATATTTTGTACAAGAGTTACTACTTTTTGAAAGTTATGTTCAGTTTTGGTACCCTCACGTGATACAGAAGTTAGGGAAAAGGTTCAGTAGGGTCACAAGAATAATTCTCAGTGTCTAAAAAAAAATCAGTTACTCAAAGAACTAATTTGCAGATGCATAAATGAAAGCTAGTAATGAACCAGATCAAATATTTAAAGAAATGGCCATGCTGTCATTGTTATTATTTGTTAGAATGGTGAAGATGATGGATACAAGTTATGTGAAGTTAATTTTTAGGCAATTCTCTTCCCCAGAGTACTGCATTCCTTTGAACAAGTTACCAGCTTGTGCAGAGTGATAATTCTTTGGACATCTGCAAAAGAGACACCCCTCCTAATGTGGATATGGACCTTATAAAAGTTAGGTAATTCAAGCATGAGGAAAATAGTCTCTTGGGCTATTTCTTGTTTATTTAATTGCCTTGAATAAGAGATTCCAGATTTCCACCACCCCCCCTCCCGTCACCATTTTGTTTTGACTCTCCCAGAAGGAATGGCTGCTAGAGGTGTTGTTTCACCAAGCAACTGTGATACATGTTCAAGGATTAGAGACAGTTTATAAGAATCCCTCAAAGCTAAATCACAATGTCACTTATGTACAAGACTGAGTAAAGATTGGAGAACAAAGTTTTAGAAGGCAAATGGATGATAACCCTATAGATGACTTGGAAAAGAAAAATCAAGAGTTACTGTAAAATAAGTTGAGACAAGTGGTCATAGATTAGTAAAACATGACATGGACTTCTGCATTGGAATTTAAGAAATAATTAAACTCTGACAGAGAAGAAATAGGAAAAGGAGATAATTTATCCTAAAATGGCCTGTTGATTCAAATAGCTAGCCATATCTGTGAGTTTGAAGAAAAAGATTTACTTTTTCACTAGCATTCAATGAATATAATAGAAACATACATAACCACCAGTCATTTGCTGCACAACTTTCAATCATTAAGATGCTGAAACTATATCCATGCATTGTTGTAGAATTTAATCATCCAAGTCTATTACCTAATCTTGTGGAGCATAATGCTTTATTTTAGATTACATAGTAATTTTGTTAACTCAGAATTATTCTAATTGAAGTACTCACACTAGAATTAACACTGCAGAAGATTAAATCCGGCTCCTATGGTGAGGGTGAAAAGTAGGAGATGATGGGGGAAGAGAACAGCAGGTTGACCATGGGATGTGTACCAAGGATATTCCTGCCACCACTAACAGGGAGGGAGATTGTATTAAGACAGCAGGAAATTAGGCAAGCCAAATTAAACAAAGGAGTGGCTTCCAGGAGGTTTTCATCTTGTCTGTTGATTAAAATGCCTAATTTATCATTTGGCTGAACAAATGTTTCCTAATAGTGTCCTAGCTCCAGAAAAACTGTTTTGTTATTTTGAGTACAGGTCCAGATGTCTTATCATATAGCGTAACATTTCAATGCATGATACAGTTGTGAACTTTGTGCTTCCCAAGTGTATTTACAGACTTTTGTTCTGGATCTTCATACATATGATGCACATAACATACTTGGGCTTCTGAGCACATGCAGTGATGTCTAACAGCAAACAAATTGCATTTTGACAACCCTTACAAAATTGTTCTGCACCTACATTGAGGCTAGTCCTAAACATTGAAGTAAACCTTAACCCAAAGAAAGAGGAGAGTTTTTAGATTAAGGCTGCTTGACTTTACCAGTATGTTGTCAGGGTTTGAAGCATCAAACCCAAAATTTTGGTCCCAGGCCAATCCTCGTCTAACTCATTTTTCTCCTCATTGCCTCTGATACAATCCTCTTCTATCACAACTACCCCAGCTCCCAGGCTCAATTCTCCCATATTTTCCAAATAATTACTCATTTCAACACTTCCTCTGCTATAACCCCAATCAAGTACAATATCTAAATGATATAATCCCTCTGTGCAATGCATTGTATTTAAGTGTATAACTGAAGAACATGAAATGTATTCCATTGAAGGGCTTTTTAAACAGAATTTTCAATTTTATTTGGCTAGACGCATTCTCAATTCTGAATCAGTAGTTAACAAATTTAAGTCTGAATCACAGACACTTAAATATGACACTGGATCAATTCTGCACTTTTGGGGTTGATATCCTTCATCATCTCAGATAGACAAGATATATTCTTGAGCATTAATCACAGCAGAGCAGAGGAGTTCCTGCACAGCCATATTCAATATTTGTCTCATTGAAACTGTAAACAATTATCTAAGCATCAATTTCAACCCTGTTGTGGAACCTTGCTGGGTGCAAACTGGCTGCATGTTTTTCCCTATCACAA
The DNA here is from genome assembly GCA_030265395.1 of Rhina ancylostomus. Classification (NCBI taxonomy): domain Eukaryota; kingdom Metazoa; phylum Chordata; class Chondrichthyes; order Rhinopristiformes; family Rhinidae; genus Rhina; species Rhina ancylostomus. The sequence goes on along the minus strand of JARFYF010000012.1, from coordinate 30,353,703 downwards.
TACTTATTTCATTACAGCAGAACTTCATTGGCTGTCAAGCACCTTGGGACAATAAAATATTGTGAAAAGCACTCTACAAATTCATGAGACTAGTAACTCCTTTGTCTGTAGGTGGGCTATACTGGCACTATGCAAGTAATCCATATCTGCATGTCTGTGCCTTTGGTGCTAAATTTTCCCAATCACTATCCTGTGCAAATGCATTATTGCAATTTGAATGTGCAGAGTAGTTTTCCCCATTTCTACATGATAACTGCTTATTAGTAAGGCAATACTATTCACCTATGGAACTGATCCTGCACTAATTAACATCAGAACTCAAAAAGAGCAAAGTACTATACAAACACAAAACTGCTGGAAGTCATTTTGGATAGTTGTGTAATAACTGCAACAGGAGTACAGGAGTTCATCTGGCCAGGGAGCAGATTTACTGTTGTTGATCTGAGTATCTTTGCACTGGAATTGGAGAGGGACAAGGGTCTTGTACACCTTGCTGGATAACAGTTGAATTGAAATGAAGCAGCACTGGTAGGAAGTTGCAAGATAGATTAGTGTTAGGAACTAGTTTCCATGAACCTGACTACAATGCTGTAAGATATTCCACAATGTTACTTTTGGTCAAGGCTAGTGTAATGACTCTTCAAAACCAGGTGGACAAACATAACCATACAGTGTTCAAACTCTCACCACTGATACAATCCTCACATTTCATAACTACCCACACAATTCATACAGGATGAAAGCCATTTCACATCATCGTACAAGGATCATGTTCCCTTTGCAGGATAAGACTGTCTTAAAGTCTATCCTAGTAGATAGGAGCCTAGCAGATCCAAAACCTGTATAGTTTGGAGGAGCAATTAATGGTCCTGATAATGGAGCTGGGAGCATGCAAGGCTTGCAGAAGCCAAGGATACTAAACGTAAAAGGTATACACATCATCAGCCCTTTCAGATGCCCCAACCTCTTAAGGCACAGATTTTTTTTTTCCTTGTGTTCATGTACTGTACATATTTGCTAGTGCTCCCTTTAACAATGACATGCTCCTACCATTTCCACTGCCTCTTCTTGATTACTTGCAAATTGACAGGGAATCCCATCTTTCTGGATCAGCCGTTCAACTTTATATTTTGAAAGGTCTGGGAATCTTGACCGACACTGCACTGAGCCTTTCCATCATTTAACTTGCAGCCATGTCTTCAACACTCAGTTTCAAAAGATGTGGAAGCAATAGCGGTCTGATGTCCAAGTGTTCCTTCCATACTTTGGATAAGCAAATTCTGCAGCCACAGCAATATGGCTATGAGAAGGTTAAATGAGTGGTCCAATCTGGGAGCCAGGACTTGTCAGTAGAATGAAAGGATTTATGGAACAGCATAATTTTCTGCCACACAGTCATTGATGGATTATGATGGCATAACAGCTACCATATCAGATTATCTGCCAAGTCATGTTACTGACTTGAAAGAGTTACTTCCAAAGTCTTTTTGTTGTAATCAGCACTAAGGAAGCCAAATGTTTAAATAGCAGTGCTCTATTGGTGTTTCAGGTTTCTTCACCTTCTTGATATCCAAGGAATTTTTGAGGCCAGGTGTTTCTATAATGATTCATCATCTTAAAAGTTTTCATATGGCCAGATGCTTTTCACCAATTCTGCTTTCTTAATGGCTTTGATCAACTCAGAACCATCAGTACAAAATGCCTCTTTCATGAGGAGATATTGGCAAAGTAATAATGTGATACTACCACTGCTGCAGTCTCAATTTCACAGCTGGCTGATGAATCAAAAGTCTGTGATTGGTAGTTGTGCTTTGTAGGTCACACTTCAACTGTTAACAGCATAGAGAGAGACAATTGTTAAAGGTTGGATAAGTGTAGGTGTAAATGCTGATGCTCCCATGTTACCTCGGCCATAGAATTCTAAGGATTTGTGGTGTCAAGATAGTTTATCATTGAGTCAGGAGGCAATAACTTGGGCAAAGTGGAGTTAGTGAAGTGGAATGCTTTAGAGAATCTCCAAGCTATGAGGCATGTCTTGATAAGAGAGGACCTCTCTTTATAACTGGGTGCTGATATGCTCCATCTGGACATATCAAATCTTCAAATACTTTGTCAGCAGTTGTCAATAATATCTCTTGCTTGGGACAAATGGAAGATATGCCCAATTTGGTGCCAAATTTTGTTGAGGATCTTGTTGACACTCTCCATCAGGGTCCTTGGATATAATGCTACTGAGCTGGAGCGCGGCCCCTAGTATAATCCACCGTGATAAAGCCAGGATAGAGGCTCTTCTTTTCCTACTCCTTTGTGGATATCTGCTCTGCCTTTAACCCTTCACTTCTAGCTTCTGCAGTACATCCAATGGATCCACTACTGGAACATTCAAGGAGTTAATAACTGGAGAAATGACTGTAGAGCTCACTTTTACCAACTTTTTCCAGTTAAGGGTTGTACCCTCCATCCTTCCACTAACGCCACTGGCAATATTCAACCATCTGTGCAGCACACTGCACCCTGGAATGATATACGGCTGAGTAACCCTTAAAACAGAGAGCACTGCAAAAAGTCAGGTCAGGCAGCAGTGACGGAAAAAGAAAATTTGGGGTGAAGATCTTCCATTAGATTCTTCTGCTGAATGACACACTTGGAACAGTAACTGTTTCTCTCTCTACTGACCTGTGCAAGTCTGCCTTTTTTTTTGTTTTTATTACACATTATTTGGCTGTTGGCAAAGCTAGACGTTCATCAGACAAATATGATGCAATTTCAGTTGGGAATGGTGAAAGCAATCATTGCTCAAGATATAATCTGTTCAAGTTGCACGCATTTATTGCGCGCAAGTACAAAGTGTGCATGGAAATTTGGGATTTAGTGTTTTACCACATTTACTTGGAATTACTGTGCTTGAGGGAATTGTGACAAATACAATGAAATTCATCCATTAGCATATAAAACCTCACACCCCAACACAATGGATCCCTAGCTCAAGTTCTTTTTTATCATTAACTTTTCTTATTTACCTACATTGTCAGACCTCAGTTTGTTCTCCTGGACTGCTTTTTGTTATAGACAATTTATACACTCATTTTACTGCTGATTGTTATTGATGAGTACATTCTATAAGTCTATGAAGATGAGTTAGACACACAGACTGGGTAAAGAGATTATTTATTCATTACTATTGTGCATGAATAATGAATTCTGGCTTTGAAGCCACTGTAAGAACCATTCCCAAAATGCAGCAGCACAAATTTAAAGCTCTTGGGCAACAATTATAATTCATTTCTGTCTGACAAAGAAAACGTGCTCAGATTATAAGAAAATAAAACTTCATTAAATTGCTCCAAGGCATAACTTTCAATTTCAGTGAGTAGAATGCTAACTGTTTTCTCAAACACGCTTACGGATGCAATATCAAAGCAGTTAATATCAAGCAAGTCACAAATACTTTTTGTCAAGAGCTCAAATCTATGATGTTAACTATGCATACATTAATCATGAAAATGATCACTAGAACAAAAATTTCAAAATTCAAACCATGAACATTCAATTCACGACAATGAATGAGTGACACTACCTGGTACATGAATACTACTTACCTTCTGTAGATTCTGTACAAAAGAGGAATGATAATGACGAAAGCATGTCAGAAGCTACCTCAAGCCATTAGAAAGGACAGTTGCTTAAAGATGTTGGTGCATATTTAACAGATAACATGGAAAGTATTGGTATAATGAGTAGATAATATTTCTGCATTGCCAATTTTAACAGTACAATATGCATTACCAACTGTAGAAATTTGTATAGTTTTACTAAATTTTTAATTTTTAAAACAAATATCTATAGAACTTTCCAAGTCTTATGTCAGACAGATGGAAAATTTAAAAGACTAAATGAATTCTATTCTGAAGAAAAGTTAAAATAATAACTGAAAATCATGTGAAATGCCATTTTATGTTAAATTAGGCTTAATGTACACACAAAATTATAGATATAATTGCTTACTTCTCTAGTAGTATCAGAGCTGTGTTGGGATTCACTCTCAGGTACTTGGATGTAGCTTGCCCATAATCAGCTAGATATGTCGACCAATCCCACACCATAAATAGATCGAGTAGCTAGAAAAGATAAGTATCACACAGTACTAAGCAACCTTTTTGGTGTTAGTGTAATAATGTTATTTATTTTTTAATGTACCTTTACTCTGGAATGAAAACAACTAAAAAACAGGTTAACTTTTGAATTAATTTAATTGTGTAATTTATATCTGAACTAGTAAGGACTGGTTGAGATGCCATCCAAATTGACTGTACAGTTTCAAGTTGTAGTCAGCAGCATTCTCACCTTTGAAATTGAAGCTCCATTCCAAGAATGAAAGATAGAATCCAGACAAACATTTCAATGCTATACTCAAGCAATGGCAGAAGTGTCTGTCTGATCATTAAATGCCCCAACTCAAAAACAATGAGTGGTTCATTTATCTCATTGTCTGTTCATAGGATCCTGTGTGCAAAGTAGCATCTGCCTACAAAGAGCTATTGCACTTCAAAGTAATTCAGTGCATGTGAAGTACAATTTGCCAAAGTGCACTGTAAATACTTTCCTCATTCATTTATTGCTCCCTTTTGAGTTAACAATTAAAAAAATTATATACAAGTGTTTTCCTTTAAATTGATTAAATTTAAAATAGATGAGAAATTCAGTAGAAATCAGATTTTCACCAGAGAACTGATGAAATTCCACTTGTGTTAACCTAAAGTTCTAATTTGCCACCTTCTCGGGGTGATGCAGTGCAAAACTGAATTTACAATTTTCGTCATACACGAGCCAGGTTAAGCATCATATGGTACACAGTTTGGGTAGCCTGACAATGGAGGAATACAAGAATTTTGGAAAGATGCAAAGGAGGTGCAAAAGTGATCACTAGTTTAAAAGATACCACAGGGAGAATTAATTTGGGAAGATTAAGGAGAATCGAATTAGGAAGTCAAAAAAGGAAAACATTGAGTGTTCAGGACAATTTTTTTTTAAACATAATGCTTAGGTAGAGGTTCCCATAGGGTTCAGTACTGGGGCATTTCTATGCATTATAACATCAATGATTTGGATAGATCAAAATCTATTCCTAATATGAAGAGATATGGTTATTGTGGAAGACCAACAGGATCTACAAAGGGTTGTAGATAATGCACTAAAACATGCCACATGGAATTCAGTGTCTACCTGATGGATTTTAGCTTTTCTGATTAAAAAGTATTAAGAATGAAAGGAAGATAGTTTAGAGATTCAAGGCAGTATCTCACATTGCTAAGGTGTAAGGTAATAGAAGACTTCATCATAATGGATGTAGAATATACAAGTCAAGGTAATGATGAGTCTATATATTCCTAATAATGCCCTACTGGAGCATGTTCAATAGGAATGGAAAACAAAACATGCTGTTAGCATCTTTAGGAAAAGACAGGAGGGTAGAAACGTTGTTAGAAACCTGATGAGAAAACATTTGAAAAAGTATATTTTTTTGGTTAAAGTTTATTGATTATAGCATCACGTGCTGTTAGCTTCCGATTAAGTTCCACACAAGAAACTAACACCAAAATTTAGCCTGATACGTCACTGCAGTACTGAGGGTGCGTTTTACTCTTAGAAGTGCCACCCTTTTCCAAAGAGAGATTAAGCAGAGATCTAATCAGCTCTGTTAGATGTTCATGCATTACAAAAGTGACTATATTTCAAATTATTGTATGAAATTTTGGTATATTCTGAAAAGGGCTTAAATTTCTTTTGCTTTTTTATTGCTCTCAGCTTAAACAGCTTAAAAAGCTCAAAACCAACAAAACTGAAATCTGTAAAACAAAAGCAAAACAAAGTATGAAAATTTTGGGCAATAATGACATTTTCTTAGAAGTTGATATTGACAAACACAAACAGCTTTAGTGTTGTAGCATGACTTGTCTTTCAACCAAAGGCCTGAACTGGCTGACAGTGGGTTTTGTCAATTCACAGGCATGTCATTAAAATGATGAAGCACCTTGCTGTGGTGGAGAGCTTTTTCAGGAAGGGAGGCAAAAGTATTTGGTATTTGACTCCATGGACAATCAAAGAATGGTGCTGACAATTGTTATAGACCACCATACATCCATGACCATTCTTTCCTCAAATGGAAACAGACTATGTGAACTTAAGTGTTCATATTATGCGGTTTGTAGGGTAAAGGAGATAAGGAATGAAATGCTAAGTCTGAGATTTAAGTATAGCTTTAAAATCTAAAGCATACTTTTACAACAATTGCTTTGCACATTTTGGATATATGAGGAGTTAAGCCAATGAATGCAAGAATTAGCTGCTGTTTTCTGGAGTTTAAAAAACACATTACACTTCTAAACTAGCAATTACTTTTACCTCTCACTTTTCTCTTTATATTGCCTGAAATACTATATAGTCACTGAACCATAAGCCACTTAAATCCACACTTCTTACAGAGCAGAATCAAACAAATCTAAAGAGCAATCAGCAGTAAGAGCAAATATCAAAAGGAGGAAACATTTGGAATTTCCAAGTAAATCAGTGTTTGGTGTTTCTTTTCACACATTGGCTATCACTTCTGCAAACACCACATAATATTTAACTGAATAATTTCCTGACAATCACAAACTCATAATCACTTGACAAATGTTTGTCAAAGCAACAATGCTCTAAAATGTTATAAAATTCAAAACACTTTCAGTTTTAGTGCATTAGTAAAATCATATGTGATTGAGCAGAAAAAAATTGTATCAGGTCACTTTAACTTTGCAAAGGTTTAGGTTTAGATTTTAGAAATTCGGCTTGTATCATAAAAATATTTTTTAAGTTGTGCTACATAAAACATCAAAAAAGGGAAGTACTGTTAAGAATTGATCCATTTTTAATAATAATTTCATATGAATTATATTGTACAACAAAAAACCTATTACAATAAGTGTATTTAGTGCAATTCTTTTCTTAAGACCAGTATCAGTGCACTAAATACACCTCCAATAACCTTATTCAAAAGCAGCAAGTTCAGAAAAGATTATTGAAAATGATTATGCATGTTAAAAAATGTAATTTATATTAAAATACAAAAAATACTGCTATTAAATTGTTAATTAAAATATTCCACAAAATTACAAGGGTCTATGCATGAAGAATAGCTAGAATAAATGAAATACAGGGATGATGTACTGGCTTTTAATTTGATTATCTAAATTAAAATAATTTGAGTAAGATATATTAATCTTTTAGTAATTATTGGTAATTTGCCAAATAGAATTCTGGGCAGTAAAGTAATTTGGGATCAATAATTTTATCCCTTAATATTTAAAATCCTTAATTACAATCATTAACGATAACCAGTGACTAATAATATTCAGAATTAAGAACCATTTTTCCCAAGGTTTGTCTAATTGCAATATGAATTTGGAATATAAATATTTTGAATAGCAATAAACTTGATCTTTAATATTTCACAATTATCGATTTGAATCCCTCAAAATTAATTCAATAGTTCTATATTGATTCTATCTTGTTATTTATTCTATTCTTGGTTGGACCACAAGGTGGGGTATTTTGTAGACTTGGAGAAAAGGAATGACATTCTCTCATACTGAGGGATACAGCATGGTAACAGGCCCTTTGGCCCAAATTCCTGCTAACCATCAACCACCCATTTACTCTCATTTGGAACAAGGCACAAATTTCCTATTAAGTCCATGTAGTAACGGTGAAATATATGGCCTTCAGTCCTCAAACATCACGACTATGGGAGAATGTATGATTCATCTAGAAATTAACAAATTTGAAGCAAAACAGTATTTCCAACTGATTTGGAAATGTTTTTTTTTGCTATTTACAGAATCTATAAATAGGGTGCCTTGTTCTGCAATAAGGACAGACGTAGCTAACTTTCATTATAAAAGTTACATATCAACAGAAGAAATATCCTTAATCCATTGTTTGAAGTATGGCAAAATAGATCTTTACACTGTTATTTACAAAGTACGTACCACTTCACAGAACTGTGGGAATTTTAGATGCCATCTATTTGAGTAAAACAATATAAAATTCAGAGAGCTAACTATAGCAAATCTATGAAACAGCAATTCTACAGATAAATAAAATCTCACTATAATTTTTTTATATTGAATTAATACTTGTATTGATGCCAGTGTATCTTGAAAATGCTAATTGACTACAGATACTGCTCCACAGATACTGGTGGCTCTTGATACCTAAATGGTTACTTCTCCTTATAAGATCCACTGCTGTCAAGTTACTTGAAGTGGAAGGCATCCGAGCTAAAATATCAACACATTTTCCAGCAGGGGGGAGCCATTAGTGATCAGGAGACCTAACTGATTAATTTCTTTTTAACCTATAGAATTAGTTGCTGTTTAGGTCCATATCCAATTGCAATCACTTTACTGACAAGTTTATTCAGCACATACCAACAACTTTTGCAGCTACCTTCCTGATCTGTGCAACTCAGCTGCTTACTAATAAGTACAAAAAGCACAATTTCAACTTGGAGAAATAGAATATCAATTTCAAAAGTTTAATTTTAATGAATACTTTTACAATGATATTGCAGCAGATTAAGTGCAATTCACAGAATGTTCAGAGGCCGAGCTCTTGGTCATTGTCGACTGGTTTGCTAAACCACAGTAGATGGTGGGCCTTACACCTGATATCTAGAGTACAGAAGGTCCTCAACCAATCTGCCCCTCTCTGCAATACTGCTACCCAACAATAAATGTTCATGGAAAGATGGTGGAAAAACCCAAACCACTTCTCATATTTTGGATGCCATCTCCTGGCAATGGTAGATGTCAATGGTGAAATTCACCATCGCCTTCTATGCACCAGCACAGCCTTTCATTGTCTGAGAAGGATGTTTAAAGACCAAGATCTAAAACCTAGTATAAAACTGGAGGTCTAATGGACAGCAGTGATCCCTGTCCTCCTATATACTTTGATATTTGAAAAGGCTACAGCAGGCACTCTAATAGTACTGAAAAAAATACCAGGCTCAGCTCTGCAAAACCCTCCTAATGCACTGGAAAGACAACTGAACTGTCTTCTTAGACCAAGATTGCCAGAATTGAGGCTCCAATTACATTCAATTAGCCCTGTTCGGCAGGTCACACCATTGCCTGCGCCAACACCAGACTCTCAAAATAGAGTTCTTAATAGAGTGTCTGTCATGGGAAGAGATCATCAGAACAGGCAGAGGAAAAGATTTAAGGATGTTCTCAAAGCCTCCTTGAAAGACTGCAATATCCCCACTGACTCTTTGGAATTCCTGGCTCATGACCAATCCAGTGGAGAGGGAACATTCAGGCTGGTATTGAGAAACTCTAGTCCATGCACCTGGAGAACACAGATGCCTAGTGTAAACGGTGGAAGGAATGCACCACCTCATCTGCTTGCTCCATCAGGTACCTCCTGCTCCAACTATGGAAGAGTCTGTAGTTCCCACGTCAGCCACTTTTGAGCAGAGTGGAAGCGGATCATCCTCTATTCCAAAAGACTGTCTGAAGAGAAGTTGTCACTTTTGCTTAACTGCTTTATTGTAGTATTTGTAGTCATTTCATTATTGCAGCATGAAAAGTTATTCAGAAGATTCAAAACAGGCCCCAGAAAACAAATTCATCCATCCAGATACAAATTCAATGTATAATAATAACTTTAAGGAGTTAGTTCCATTAATTTAGACACACTGCCACTTTTTTTGGCATTCTATTTAAATACATGATTCCATTCACTGGCATTAAATTTAAATGCAGAGGGTTAATATTGTGAGCACAATGGTAATTAATATTGGGGCTGAAAAGCAGCTTCTATCAGAGGAATCACTACGTACTCTTAATTTCTTGTCGCTTGAGGGAATCCTAGAATCTTCATAGAGTTATTACCATTTTAAATTTCTTACATGCTGGGAACACCTTCCCGAATATAGCACATTTGAATCAATCTTCATACATGCTTATAACAACTAGCTCCCTGAACAATCATTTTTTTCCCCCTCAGAAGTAGAACAGCCCAATTCTTTTTGGAACACACTTACATTGTGGTTGATTGTGCAGCAACATACTTCGTTCAAGCTTTGGAATAGGCCAGGCTTATTTACATAACCATCAGCAGTCCGCACTGATGAAGAAAGGTGGATGAGAGTTGGGGAGAGAGAAGCAGCATCCCAGAAGATTAGGACTTTAAAGATGCAATAACAAATACAGAAATTTGATTGGTATGAATCCAAGCTTCAAGGTATGCTTGGTTAGAAGACTACATCAGCTGTCCTAAAATGCTTGGTGAATCATTTTCACCAATAGGGTTTTGAGGTTTTTCCACCAGTGTTTGGAAATTACATCAAGATGGATGTCATTAGGTTATTCTGTGCAGAACATGGTCAGCTTTCCATATGATAATTTTAAAAACTGAAACATCAATGGCAATCTTATGTACATTTACATTTAGCATCATTCTGATCTTGACCCTATTCCAAAGGAATCTGTCCTCTCCAGTTTTTCCAAAATTCTGTGAATCTATTTATCCAAGTGCATGTTGAGACTAAATACAGCAGCAGATATCCTCACAAGGACGTTTCTTCTATTTGCCTCTTTGGTTTGGATTACAACTTGCAACAAATTTATAGTCTGAGTTCATACTCTGGAAGCATGAATGTTTCATGTGGCAGCAAGCAAGAAATGCAAAAATAATCCATAGTCACAGTTGTATACCACAAAAACAGGCTCTTCAGCACACCACATCCATGCTGACATTTTTGCCCATCTACACTAATCCCATTTGCCCACATTAGGTCCATATCCTTCTATTCTTTACCTTTTTAAGTGCCTGTTTAAATGTCTCTTAAACATAAGTGAGGGGGATGAATGAAGCAGGAGATGGCAGGTAATAGCTGGATTTCCACCTATCACCTGTCAGCCCACCTCATCCACCCCTCCCCTCTTTATATTTGCCCTCTACACTCTCAGTGCTGATGCAAGGTCTTGACTCAAAACATCAACTACCCCCCCTCCCCATCTCCACAAATGCTGCTTGACCCACTGAGTTCCTCCAGCAGTTTGTTTTCTTCTCCAGATTCCAGCATCTGCAGTATCTTATTTCTCTCCACACAAAACCATGCTATCCTAGACCAGCCCCTACTGTTCCAAATGTACACAATTCCTATCCCTTCACACTTACTCCAATAATTGCTTGCCCACTGGCACAGAACTCACTATTGGTCTGTAGTTACCTGGCTTTTCCCTGCTGCCCCTCTTAAAATAAAAGGAACATTACCCATCCTCCAGTCTTTTGGTACCTCACCAGTGGCTAACAAAGATGCAAAAATCTCCGTGAGCTTTTTCCTCCCTTGCTTTCCTGAGTAACTGGGATAGATTTCATCCAGCCCTGGGACCCATATACATCCCATGACAACCACTACCACCTCCTGCTTAATACTGACCTGCTCCTAATCATATACATACCCCTCCCTGAAGTCATCATCTGCCATGTCCTTTTCCTTAGTGAATACTCAAATATTCATTTTGGAACTCCCCATATCACCTTGCTCCACACAAACTACCCCTTTGGTCCTCAAGGAGTCCCACTCTTTCCCTGGCCATCCTCTTGCTTCTGATATACATAGAATTTTTTTTTAGGGATTCTCCTTAATCCTACTTGCCAAGGATATTTCATAGCCATTTTTTGCTCTCAATTTCTTCAAGTTCTCTCCTGCACACACTATATTCAAGAAACTCCCTCCATCCTATCTGCCTTTACCTGCCATTTCTTTTCTTTTCCTGATCAAATTTTCAACATCCTTTGTCATCTAAAGTTCCCAAGCCACTTGTGCCTTTCACCCTTAATGGAATATAATGGCCCTGAACTTTTAATAACTCTCCTTTAGAAGGCCCGCAAGCATGTGCTCCCAACTGACTGTTGCCAGGTCCTCTCTTACACTCTTGAAATCAGCTTTCCTGATTCAAGACCTTAACTTGAGATTCAACCTTATCCCTTTCCATTACTACTTGAAACTTATAGAATTGTGGTCACAATTCCCAAAGTGCTCCCCCCACCAACACTTCCACCACCTGCCTAATTTCATTTGCCAAGGTCAAGTATTACTCATCTCTAGTAGCACTTTCTACACATAGTTGTCTCAAATCCAGTTTGTTTTTTGGATAATAACAATAGTAATCCCTCCCAGAATGTGTGCAAGAATTAATTGCATCAGAATTAGTCTGTGCTAATGGCAGCCAACCAAATTGCTGAGTTGTACACAAGAATGGACATCTCTATTGACTTTGCCATCAAAACAAAGCATAATTTAGGAACTTCTACAAAGGAGGAAACTGGGGGAAAAAGTGTGGGATTGACCAATTCTTTGTTGATTCTGAAGTTATATTCAACAGATTTTATATATTTGATGAATTTCAAGTAACTTTGCTCAAATTCTCTTTTGTGGTCACTTCTCCCTTCGTTTCTCCCTCCACTCACCTATCCATGTGCTTTCTACTAACTTTCCGTACAAGAAAATAAAGGCTTTCCTTTACAATGGATTAGCTAAGCAACAAGTACTACACATCATTCTCTTACAACTCTCATCCGCTGTGTGAAGAATTCAAACCAGCTGACCACTGTGTGAATTAATTCAAACCAGTGATTCATCCCTCCCTGTCATCTCATCCTCTGCCATTCAGCAATCACTCCCACTCACCAATCCCCTACCCCTCATCACCAATTAAACAAAATGTGGTGATCTGCTGCTGTACAAAACTCTGGTTAGACCACACCTAGAGTACTGTGTTCAGTTCTGGTCACCGCATTATAGGAAGGA
>JARFYF010000012.1:30261095-30274139 GCA_030265395.1 Rhina ancylostomus | reverse complement strand
TGATGAAGTACAATACACAATATGCCTTCTTAACCACAGATTCAACCTGTGCAGCTGCTTTGAGCATCCTATGGACTTGGACCCCAAGATTCCTCTGATCCCTCAAGAGTCCTACCATTAATACTATACTCTGCCATCATATTTGACCTACCAAAATGAACCACTTCACAAATATCTGGATTGAACTGCATCTGCCACTTCTCAGCCAAACTTTGCATCCTATCTATGTCCCACTGTAACCTCTGACAGCCCTCTATACTATCCACTACGCATCCAACTTTTGTGTTATCCACAAACTTACCAACCCATCCCTCCACTTCCTTTTCCAGATAGTTTATAAAAATGACAAAGAGTAAGGGTCCCAGGACAGATCCCTGAGGTACACCACTGGTCACCAACCTCCACTCAGAATACATAGAACACAGGAAAACATTATTACATTGGTAATTGAGGAAAGGTTACAATACCCAAGATTATTCTTTGTAAAATGGAAAAAAGACTGAGATAAGATATAAACATGTTCAAAATGGAGGAGGTCTAGACAGATTGGATAGAAACAGTCCCTGCTGGTACAAGGGTCAAAAGCAAGACATTATTCCTTGTAATCCTCAAATATTACAACACTAAATAAAACATTCTAGAAATGGAGAAACTCACTTGCTTTTGGCTTTCATCCTCCTGGAATCTACATGTTCATTTCTCACGATACATTTTGACATATTCCATCTTTTCTAATCTTTTCAATATTATTTCAAAACAGTTTAGGACAGGAGACAAAGACAATTTTAATGAATCAATACCTACTTGCAAAGTGTCAGCGTAAACGACAATTAGGTTTTTCAACTCCAAAACAAGGTCAGGATCAGTGCAATAGGACTAGAATGACAATATTGAAGCTATTACTATTAAAACATATGACTTTACATTTTTCTAAAGTACAAAAATAATGCATTTCCATGTACAGTGGCTTTATCATACATTTCTTAATGAAACTTTTATTCATATTGTACCACTATCTTAAAATATAGAATAAATCTGTAGTAATATAACAATCATTCCCAAAGCATCAGACAATAAAATCATAGTCAGCAACCATATTACTTATCAAAAGGAGGGGAAGTAAAATTGAATAGAATTACTCCACAAATTCAGCATGTGCCAAGAAAATAAACAAAAAATAGATGGGAGTTACCCCAGGTTGCAACTTCAAGATGCAAATGATTTTCAAGTTTATAGAATAATCTACGATCAGTGAAATTATTAAAACCTTGGAATAAATATTATCTTCTCATTCATTTCTAGTTTTCAACAGAACCAAAACCTGCCACCTGCAAAATATTTTTTTTTTGGTGGGTAATATAAAGACCAAAATATTACTCTGCACAGCATTATGGTCAAAGGAATTTGTATCTCAGAAATGCATTTGCCTTAACGTTACTGGCCTCTATGTAACATCTTTAAATTTTTATGAAATAAAATGCTAGAAATACCCAGCAAGTCAGACATCCATCTGCAAGGAAAGAGTCAGCGCTTCAGGTCAATGACCTTTCAGAATTTCTTCATAATTCCTCATTCATGTGCACCACTCCTCCTGCAGTTTCCTTATGCTCAAAATCACCAACCTGTATTTTACCCCCTCAACAGGTACTGCCCGACTTGAGCTTTTACAGCATTTTTAGTTTTAATTTCAAGATTTCTAGCATCTACTGCACTTTCAATTAATTTTATCCTACAACTAATAGGTTAGTTTGTAGTTTCCAAATTGGTGTTAATTTAAGAGTGGGAAACATAGCATAAACCAGATGAACTGAATGGCCCAATTCTGTATAATGTTTCAATATAATTGTCATATTAAATAGAAAAATAATCCAGTTAATTTAACTTAAAATGCCTAAACCACCAGAGACTTCATTTTGACCTTTATGGATATTTTGGGATACACTTTGTTCATTTTATGCACTGTATAACATCCCTAATGCAAAGATTTTAATTTGCCACATTAGGTGAATTTGCTGCTAGTTTTACTGGTGGGGTGTATTTTGGAAACAGAGCATTTAGAATGATAATTAGGAACTATTTCCTGGTAGTGCTTTCAGTGAACTATTCAATCTGATCTAATGAAGAGGTCAGTTAGGACTAATGAGGACAGATTGTAACAATAACAGCAGATTAACTCTGCATATTCTAAACTCCTGAACTAAAAGCATGTTTGGAAGGCTCAGTCAATTGTAAATCACTAAAAGATTATGCAAATAGCCCCCAGCTGTGGTTTAAATCCCAATTCTTCTGAGATAAACAAAAGCTTGGCAGGCCCTCTCCCAAATCCAAGTAACTTTTAATTACAAAAAGAGCCAAAGAGGTGTAATCATTCATTTCTTTGACATATACTTGTTAATGAACATGGGAATTTGGAGTGCTACCAACAGTAGACACATTGCCCTCCCACAGTTGAAGTCAATTACAAATATCAAAAGAGGCAACCTCTGGAGATTCCCCAGATTTGTGAAGATTTCATTTGATATTAGATTTGTGTCTCTTATTCCAGCCACTGAATACACATAGCTGGCTAAATCTTTTCACCTGCCTCATGGCAATATTCTGTATCACAGCTCAAGCACAAATTACTTAAATTATTTTCATTCTAGAATTAATAGCTCAGTTTATATTATCAAGATGGTATTACTTCAAGTATAATAGGAAATATGGCATAAACCAGGTGAGCTGAATGGCCTGATTCTATCTAATATTGTATTGCAATTGATGTGTAAAATCCCTAAGTTATCAGAGAATTAATTTTATTTCAATAGATATTTTGGCATGTACTTCACTCACTTTATGAGCCACATAACATCCTTCTGTAGTACAAGGATCTCATCTTGCTGCACAAGGCGAACACTGACAATTTGGAATAGCATTTAAACTGATACCACAGAACACCACATAATTCCCAGGTACTGCTAAATCAAACTATGTTTAAAAAGACTTAATTTAAATGTGCATAACCCCCAACTTTCACCTTGGATATTTCAAGCTGATTTATTTATAGCAATAAGATTTAAAAGCTCCAATTATGTTTGCAGGAACTTTGACACATGCACTGATGAAAAACATTGATATGCTCAAATCCAAATTGCAAAGCAACTCTGATTTGAATTTGGAGCAGAAATACAAACAAGTTGAAACAAGGTGTGAAGAAGTGTCACAATTTGCATAACTCTCTCCCAAGACCCTTTGTTACATATACTTTATCAATTAAAAAGCTTAAAAACATTGCAA
This sequence comes from Rhina ancylostomus, assembly GCA_030265395.1. Lineage (NCBI taxonomy): Eukaryota > Metazoa > Chordata > Chondrichthyes > Rhinopristiformes > Rhinidae > Rhina > Rhina ancylostomus. The sequence goes on along the minus strand of JARFYF010000012.1, from coordinate 30,270,863 downwards.
TCTGACAACTTACTGAATGGGTTCTTAAAACAGCAATTATTTTTGAAAGTGCCATGTTCCAGAGCTCATCAGTAAATGCTCTGGTCACCAACCCTTGTGTTGCATGTAATATGTGATCTTCCACCACAAAAAATCTAAAATCAGAGGACCAGAAGATTTAAGTACTAAAAACATTACAGATGAAAAACTGAACATTAGACAAGAATAAATTTTTATACATTTTGCATATAAAATTTAAAAGACTGACTTGTTATATTTTGATGCATTTGTTTCAGCATTCATCATCTTAAAACTAAATTTCTATTGTTTTAATATTGCAAAACATCACTTTAAAAGATACTCCCCTTACTGTGACAGGGTATTAATAAGCCTCTAACAGGACAGAAGGGCTTACCCAACAATCTGGTTAAAATACTTTCTGTAGCCTTCAACAGTTTCATGCTAGTGCGAATAGGAAAAAACAAACAGTAATTTAGCAAAATGGTCATAACCATATTAAACACGTATAACATGCAACTATTAGCCATCATTCCAGATATTACCATGTTTGACTGTGGCTGTAATACCAGTCCTGCTTGCTTCCTTCGCTGTCTTCTGTAATAGTTTTCAAAGGTTTCACGATCACCCTACAAAAACAAAACTTAAATGACAAACAACTTCAAAGCAGTTTAATATATTTAGTCATAATTTTCTTTTTCTGTAATTTTATTTTCATTGTTAAAATGTTGCAAGTTCACCAAATCTGTTGCTAGTGTTCATTAAAAGGCACCAAAGTTAGGAGTTTCTTTTTGGGACATTGCTGTCCTGTATTAAGGTTTCTTTGTAGGTGGCTTGATATATTAAACCTTACAGCAGACCCAATAAATTCTCCAGTTATATCACTAAAATGAACTCCAATTTGCTATAACTGAATTTCTGAGTAGCAATCTCTCCAATGCTAATGAACACTACACTTTGTTCATATTTTACCTAATTATTTATTCCAACAGTAACGTCACTTGGTTTAAATGCTTCATTTCCACAGTCCTGATACTTTTGATGGTTATTCAATTCCAGTTGCTGCCTGTGAGGAGTTTGTACGTTCCCCATGTCTGCAGGGGTTTCCTCCAGGTGTTCCAGTTTCCTCCCACATTCCAAAGGCATACTGTTAGGAAGTCGTGGGCATGCTACGTTGGCGCTAGAAGCGTGGCGACACTTGCGGGCTACCCCCAGAACACTATGCGAAAGATTTATTTTGCTGTGTTTCGATGTACATGTACGTTAAAGATATCTTACCTTACCTATGCTGAGACTGTTCCCTCATTGGTAACATTCTTGTGGACATAGCATCAGACTACAAACTAAAAATGCATGGAGCATGACCTAGACAGTTTCGTTGTAAAAATATTAAATGGTGTCCAATGAATGTCATAGATTTGCATTATAGACTAGCCTACAACTTGACCAGGGCCATCGCTCCAACTGGATAAGAGTAGCTACGTGAAAAGATGCATGGGACACGTTAGAGTACAACTTTCCCCATCAGGCCTTGCTGTTGATACCATTCTCCTGACTGTCTTTGTTATGGAAACCCCAGGTTGGTAGTTTAATAACCTGCACAGCTGGCACAACATCTGGAAACAAATTTACCTCCTATGACTTTGAATTTTTTTCTTAAAAAGTATATTTGTAATTTGTTGACCTTAAATATCAGGTACAGTGTTTGAAGTGTCGCAGACATGAACATTTTCACAAGTTCATTTCAGGTAGTCCCTTGGGTTGAGAATGACTTGCATCCACCTTAAGTTCATGGATTCAAAGGGGACTGATAAGGCCAATGTGGAAATCTCAGACTGTTCCATAAATGGAGCAGGCCAGTGGTTTGTGCGGCAGTGCATTTGTCTCGCTGTTTATGTGGTAATCTGTCTGTGATAGAGCTACATCAAATAGTGCCCGTTTTGCCTATTTGGCTCAGACATACAAACTACCTGGTTTGCCCAATGGAGCCAAATGAGCAACTGAGACTTTAATTCTGTGTTTGCAGAGGATAGAAAGACTGCTTCAAATATCCTTCCAGTGAACTTGGAGGATTTGTGAAGGCATATTGGTGGCATCTTTCCAGTGCCTTGAGATGCAAGTTGTAGGTAGTCCTGGTCACAAATATATATGGAGAGCAGTCACAAGTTTTGTACCAAGTTTATTTTGATCTTCAAGCTGCCTCTACCAAAAATGAATAAATTGACATATGGGCTCACAACAAGATCTGGGAGAATGCGCATCATTTTCCATACTTTAGAAGCTACCATTCAGTGAAAGCAGACATTGAACAGAGCGTTTGAAGATAAAGACCTCAAACCGGCACAAAACTCATGGTTTACTAACAAGAGAGTGATCCATGCCTTCTAGTATGCTTCCGAGAGCTGGAATACCTAAAACAGGCATCTCAAGGTACCAGGCATATACCAATGTTGTCTCTGAAAAAAGCTCCAAATCTATGGGTAGGATAACTGAACATCTATTTCTTCTAACAAACCAATATCCCCAATCATACTCAGTTGAATCCGTTGAGTAGGCCACAGGGTTTGTAATAACTGACATGATTCCCTAAATGGATACACTATTCTGAGCTCAGAGCAGCACGTGGACAGAGGAAAAGGGATGTACCTACAGCCTCTGAAAAATTACAACATTCCCAGTTTCCTGGGGCTCCCTGGCAGACTACTGCTTAGTGTTGGAGAATTTGCGATGCTATTCAGACATTTAAGTCCATGCATCAGAAACACATACAATTCCAGCATAAACAGGTAGGCACAACTACACACCGACCCATTCTAATCAGATTTCACCTGCCCCATTAATGGAGGAGTCTGCATCTCCAACAATGGCCTCAGTCACCTCAGAATGCACAGAACCTGTGTGAAAGCACGTCATCCTTTATCTTGAGTGACTACCTAAGAGGTAGAACCTCCTACAATTAACTGATTTGTTATCAATTATCACCAGGAAACAGAATTATAGAATAGTACAGAGGTTATGCTGCCTATAGTGCCCACAACTGAATGATCTATCCGCTTAGTAGTACTCTTCTCAATCCTTACAGCCCTGAACTGTTTCTCACTTGCTTCCCACTTCAAAGATTGATTCAATATCCTACCAAAAGTTATCTGCTACAACTACTTCTGCAGGTAGTGCTTAATGGAAGAACTCATTATATAAATGTTTCCCCCTCATTGTGCCAATCACCTTAAATCTATATCCTCTTGTTGCCAATGCTTCTGTCACTGGAAACAGTTTCTGCTAACTTACTTGCTAAACCTTAGCAAATCTCCCCATAACAATATCTATAGTAAAGGAGGAACCTCAATTTCCATAGCCTTTCCATGCAACTGAAGTCATTCATCCTTGTTGCTATTCTGGTAGGATTGCCCTATAACCTCTCCTAAACATCAACAGGCATATAGGGAATACCAGCTGCAAGTTTCCTTCCAAGATTCACCCCATCATGTTTGTGACCCGATTGTCACTGGGTCCAAATTTTAGAACTCTATTTGAAAAAACTGTGAGAGCACCATCACCAGAAAGAGTGCATCCATTCAAAATGCTAACTCAAGACCACCTTCTCAACTGGGGACAGGCAGCAAATGCTCATTAATAATTGAAAAAACTCAGTCAAGCCAGTCAAACACAATGACTCAATAAATAAAAACCAGAAATGAGTTGTTGACTAATTTTTCCCCCCATGGGTTAACTTATTTTGTTCTAAACTTTTTCTTCAAAACAGCTGAAGGCAGCACATCCACCATTACTGTGACTGAAAGTTAATCAATCTAAAATAAGTAGCAAAATCTGGAATCTTTTTGATTACTTGCATTGTAGATAGTTTGTCCAAATTAAATTGGTTTCATAAACAAAATTACATCTTTGCATATATCAGTTATTAAATGTATTGCAAAGTAAGTCTTATAATACTGGTGTGAAAGATATTGAGATACTTGAGGGATCTTTGGTCATTTTGGGAGAAACAATCTGTCTCAGAAATATTTGTACTACAGTAGACTTGATTTTTTCCTTCCTGCAAATGCAATACAAATTTTCTGCAAGCTGAATAAAGCAGCTTAGCATTATATGTTTTAATTTTACTGTGGAGGTTATTGCCAGGTCAGAGCTGTTTTGGCTTATTAATTCTTTTAAGAACATGGCATTAGTGCCATGAACATAAAAGGCTTTTCAACCAATAGAAGTGAATGCAACACGGCCATTTTATAAGTGCATTTCAATTGTAACAAAATTGTGAAGAACAGCTACCCCAATAACAAACAATTTTTAAAAACCATTTAGGATATGGATCTACGAATCATAATCAGAGATGTCCATGAAAGTTAAAATTGGGAAAAAAAAACAAAGAATAAAAACTAAAGCACTTTAGGATCATAAAGAATCTGAATTAAAATTAAGTATTATCTAACACTTACCTAGGCCTCTGTAGCTATTCCCCATCATCTTGCTGTTCCTACTGCTGGCACAGGTAGGTTGGGCAGATTTCCCAATATTAGGCCTGGGGAACTACTTAGTTCCCCTTCTGCAGCTGGGCTTGTGAGGAGTCAATATCATGATGCTATTGGCTAAACTGACAAGAGCAGTCATCAAGTTTGGGATTTCTACAATAGCAGAAATCCCAAAATATGATAGAAGTGCCAGTACCTCCACAGATCTGACAGCCTTTCCCAGCAGTATCTGATCAGATATTTGGTGTAGTGCACATATCAGGCAATTATCTGAGGTAGTTACTGACTTGTGAAACATTGCCTCTCTGGTTCATTACAGGTCTACACATTTTACATTGTTATAGATACATGGCAGGGAATGGCCCTGGGGAATATCTGTCATAATATTGTTATTGTTAAAAATAATTCAAACTCAAATGAAAGAAGAAAAGTGCAGAAAAGTCACTCCTGCAGTGTGAAATTTCTGGCAGTTTACAAAAGCAACATTGGTACCAATATTGGAAGTGATCTCACACCTTCCATAATGAAACCTGTAGTTATGTTTGAATTCATTGGTAAATGAATTTGGGAGATATACACACTGGATGAACAGTGTTCCCTTTTATGGTCCGATAAACTCACTGAATTTATTTTTGTTGAGTATTGCAGGAGACAATTTGAACCTGTGCATCTCTTTGACAGACATGTAACACTGTCAGTGTTATTTAGTAAAATTAGCAGGGCAAGCATGATAAACTTGTTTAAAAAAAGCAATAATAGTATTGCTATTATTCAATCAACATCAGCCTCAAATCAAACATATACAAAAGATTCTGGATATAAGCCAACAAGTTGCACAATATATTTTTAATTTTTGAAATGCAACCTGCGGGCAAATCAATTTGAAAAGACAGAGGTAGCAATCTCAGCATGACCCAAAAGCACCTGGTTGCTTCATACTTCAATGTACAAAAAAGAAAAGCAGATAAACACTGCAACTAAAAAGTCAGTCAGGCAAAGAGATAGAACTATAGAAGATACAAGCTGGGGAATTAAATGAGAGTGGAGAGAGAAAGGTTTCAAAGGGGAGGTTGAGCTAGAGAAGATGTTGAATTGGACGCAGCGAAGACTGCACAAACCGATTAAATTGATTCTGCAATTTGAGCTGCTTTTCTCCAAATTTATATTTGCATTAAGACAGAAAGTGCCAAGATCTGTTCTATGTAGCATTTAAAGTAAATGCAAAGCAAGAACAAGGCCAGGAGAAAAATGGTGACAATGAGAGCCAGGAGGAGTCAATACAAAGAGGGAAAGAACTTAGAAACAAATGGCAAAACCCCAAACCAATTCATCTTGTTAGAAGTTGGCCACCATCACCTAGTGTAAATATGTAAAAGGGACAACAAAACTAGACTCCTCACGCCATTTGCCATACTCCTGGGCTCTTTGCTGAATTCTATTTGCAATATCTCAAAAACAAAACTCTTCATAATGTTTAATCTTCACAGTGAGTACTATCAAGCTGATAGCTAATGGGCCACAGTTGCCAATAGTGGAGCTAAAAATTGAAGGAAATGTGGGAGATTATTGAGCCACACAAAAACCTCCATAGATTTGAACATGCACAGAATCTTCAATCTCATCATGAGGAGTTTACGAACACTTTCCATTAGGCAATTCAAAATCCTGGTACTCTACTACCTCCTCAGTGATTGAAACGGCAATTGATTTTTAGACTACATTTTAGACCACTCCTTTCAATAAGGATCTTGCTGCATCAATTTTCAAATTATACTGTTCAAACTCAAATTGGAGAATTTTTACCACTACTCTATGTGCAAGTATCTGTACAGTTTTCATAAATCTCATTAGTTAAGTACAACCAATTCTTTACAATGCACAAAAGGTCTAATCAACTTCAAAACACAGAAATATGAGAACTTACCAAAATGGTGTATATATGTAGACATCTGTAAACAGGAGAGAAATCCACTAGATCTTGGGCAGTAAGAACCTGCAGAGAACGTGCATACCAAAGTATTTATCATCAACCAAACATTCATGCAAGCTGAAATAACAACCCATGCTTTAATTTTCAACTGTTAAATTGTTCAGCGCACACATTCTCAGGATCTATTATAATTTTACAAGGTTTCCTGGGAAAGACTCACCAATGAAATTACTTTTCAAAGAATCAAACATTTCCTGTAATAAAGTAATATTCAGATCAAAGCACTATGATTGATGCCAGGTAGGTTAAATTCAATTAGTTCTATAATCTGCTGTTACAGCAAAGATTAAAAAATATTTACATCAACCTGTATCCAAGGCTTTCCACTGAACTTGTAAATAGAAAAGACAAGTGTTTAAACTAACTAATTTATACACATGCAATGGATCTGAATGAAATAGAACAAACAGGAGTAGATCACTTATCCACTTGAGCCTGCTCCAGCAGTCAAAAGATTGTACCTGATCTTGCACCTCAAAATAGTTTTCCATTCCAGAAATCCATCCCCCTCTGCTCTGAATGCAATCAATAACTGCAGTCCACAGCAGTTTGGGATCGTAAATTCCAAAGATGCAGCATCCCAAAAGGTTTCTCATCTCTCTTCTAACTGACTTACCACCTACTTTGAGACAGTTTCTCCAAGGAGAACCAGGGGTCACAGTCTCTCATTAAACCTTTTAAGTTTCACTGTTTTGCGAGATCTCTCACACATATCTAAACTTAGACCTATGAGGAAAATAGCCTCTACAAAGTATAATTATTATGAGAATGGACATGTTTATATACTATTTAAATATGGAGCAGCTATTAAGCTTACCTCATCTTCATATTCTTCTTCCTCATCCTGTAATTGCTCTGATGTTGCTGCATCCAAGGGTCCTAAAACTGCACCACTGGCAACATACAACTTCCTTTCATTCACATTGTGTGTTTGCTTCTTTACAACGCTATTGAAGATTCTCTGTTGCTGTGACTATGGATCATCAATAAAAAGACAACTGTGAATATTCTAAACACAACTGCTTTTAGAAAACTAAATTCATTAACATCCAAAACCTTTTCTACATATTTTAAAACACTTATTCAACATCTATCCAAATTACAAGTCATTCCAACTTACTCACACTTAAAATTCATGGGCCTAGATTTTGCAGTCAGAATAGAAGCAACAATGCTCACTGGCCCACTGATGTCAAAGAAAAAAGGCCCTAAAGTGATGTGGCATGGCTTTTCTCTTTCCTGATTGTCTGCCATCAATACAAAAGGGCTCCATGGAGTCCAGCAACAGCTGGCTAAGCTATCATATTAAAGAATTTTCAGAAAATAAATTTTACTTCCTGATTTGAACATCTTAAGTATTTTATAAGACATAAACTAAAATATGGGAAAGTGGTAGCTACAATATCAAATATTTTAATGAATAATCACCTTAATATTAAATTTTCAGAAATACAATTCAAATACACAACACTACTCAATTTACTGAACAGTAATGATTTACTACACTATTAAAGGCTCACATCTCACAACAAAACTTAACACTTGAGTATTTTATAGTGAGAATGGTTAGTAATGACTTAAATTCTCTAATTTCCTTTCATACCAGAAAAGGCTGCAAGAAACAATACCAACTATGAAAGAGCACGTATCTATTGATAGGGACTTCAGGACTTCACTATCATCACACATATTCCAGAACTGAGTCACTTTTATACAGTAATGATTATGAATGCTAATAGATTCATGGTCATTACAAACACAAAATCCAACCCACAGATTGCAGAAAAGCATCATGATGCATCATAAATATTGATCCAACTATTAAAGTAGATTTAAAAAAATAATTCCAATGAAGACTTAAGAGCCAAACAGTATCCTTTCGTTAAGCTATTCTATAATGGAAATTTGTAGCATCAATTGTACTAATACAGATCGATATACATTGACAATATGTACGTATTTAAAGCAGCAGTAGAAAACACTTCTCTGAATGGATATTATTCTGAAAAATATCTCCTCCCACAATAAATGTTTTCAAAAACTCTTTTCATCCTCAAAAAGCAGAGCATATTAAAGCCCTAAACTTTTTTGGGATATTATCAGTTGAAAATAAAAGTGACTGGCAAAATTTCAAGCCAGCTGTTCAAAATGAACAAGGACTAGCAATCCACCCCCCCATCCCACCCAAAAGAGTTGGCACAGAACAAGAACAACTTTTCTTCTCTCATCCTTCATCAGCCCCAATTATTGTGATCTCACCTTAGCAAAACTGATGAACAACAGATTGGGGAATCCTCCTAATCTATCTAAATTGGCATATCTGCACTGGTCACATTTATTTACTATTTAGTTAGAACTTTAATAACATACAACAGCACACATTGTTACTGTGGGGAAAAAAGGTGCAAAAAATGAAATGTTACTAGTTTAAAATAACTTAAGAAATTAAACTAAATTTGATATTTTCTCACTTGTTTCATGGCCATTTCTCCTATTTTATCAGAATGTTTCCGAATACTTTCTAGGAAATCTTTCAAATCTGACATTGAAATTTCTTTGATCTCTTCTCGCAGTCTGGGAATATTTTCAGTCATGATCTGACAGAACCGATACTGATAAACCTGGGGAAGATAGGTATTTTCTAGAAGTTCCATAGTTTTCAAAGCAGAATAATATCTGAAATAAAAACAAATATTTACATGTATGAAATCATGTTCATTGCACCAAATAGGATTTCTATAATGAACCACCAAAAAGAAGATTAAAAATTATAAAGAGGTCCTCGGCTCATTGTAATCATTAAACACCTGAAGAGTGCAATGTACAGAGGGCTTGAATTTACCCTCTTTATTTTCAGTTCAGCCGAGGGATTTTTTTTTGCCCCAATTTTAGTACATGATAAAAGCTGTTCAATTCTGTTATTAGAAAATTCAGTCAAGAAACCTTTGGATTCCACAAGCACTAAACTGGAATAAAACATGCTTACAAGTGATATTAACATTTAACTTAGTTTTTTTGAACGCTGGTATCTTTTTCTTAAAAGTAGTTCTACTAAAATAGTAAATATTTATCAACAAATGCATGATGATTATGTCTAGATGCATATATTTTTGAGGAACTGGGGTTGAAGTGCAGCTGTCTACATTAAGGTTCAGAAAAGCCATGTTTTTTTATATAAACATGGTATTTCGTTTATAATGCATCCATGGACATGGGGCCGGGGGGGGAGAGAGAAGAACCAAAGTCACAGATGATACAATTCAAAAGAATGTTTTACATCTGTACTGACTAGAT
>JARFYF010000012.1:30192487-30205209 GCA_030265395.1 Rhina ancylostomus | reverse complement strand
GCAATAATTTGGTGGGGGTAAAATTGCATGAAAGATTATGTATCTGCAATGCAAGTAAAAACAACATGGCAGTGAAGTTGCATAATGTTTTTAAATCTATTCTCAAAAAATTAACTGTTTGCAGCACCAAAATCCTATTTTAAATATGCACATGTAAGTAAGAGACTTTATTATGAAGTAGGTAATAAAATATGACTCATTTTCAATTCAAGACTTTATGTTTACTTGGACTTAAGGGATGCTAATTTACCAAAAAGGCCTTGTTGTAATACATAATGTCATACTGTATACTCACATTTTTTAAAAACATAATATTAGAAGTCTTGATCAATGCTTCATCAATGATGTTCCCTCCATCATAAGATCAGTAATAGGAGCACTTACTGATGATTGAACAACATTCAGTTCTTTTTGCATCTCCTTAAGTAATGAAGAAGCTCATACATGCCACAAGCCCTTAATAACACTTAGGGATGGACCAATTAAAGACAAATAATACTTGCACCACCCAGTAACAAGCAAGAGCCTTTTCCAAGGTAAGAATCTGATCAATCACCCCAGCAATCAATGTCATCAGCATCACCAAGTTCCTCACCATCAAGGTGCTGGGGGGTTGGGGGACTGCGACCTGAAACTTAACTGGATCAACCATGTAAGTACTGCAGTTACAAGAGCATGTGTCGAGTAACTCACCTCATGATTTGCCAGAGTTTTTCCGTCATTTGCAAGGAATGTGAGGGAATACTCTCAATATTCACCACTTGCCTGGATGAGTGCAGTCCAGCAATTTTCATGATCATCATATTTCTAAAAAATTAATATCATTAGTCTTCAATGATACTTCATCAGTGTCGTCTAGCACAAAACAGCTTGACTGGCATTCCATTCACATTAAATATTCACTCCATTCACTACTGGTGCACTGTGGTTGCATTGTGTATTATCAACAAGATACATTGCAGCAACTTACCAAAGCTTTGCCAACAGCATCTCTGCCAAATCTGCAGACTTTATAATGCAGATGAAGATAAGCAACAGGCTCATAGGAATTCCCAAACCTATAAGTTCCATCTGATTTGGAAAAATATTGTTTTCCAATTAACTAAATTAGAAATGGGTACTAAATGTTGGCATTGCTGGTGATGTTCATATCCAGTAAATGAACATGATAAACATTTAATGTTTTAACTGGCTTTTTCGTGGATAATCACCCTTAAGTTGATTAAGTTGAACTGAGTCATGCAAATCTCATATGATCTAAATCATTAACCAATGATAATTCTGTAATGAATGAAACCCATACCTGAAGGAACAGACACATATAAAGATTGCCCAATGTTCCACGAAGGAAAGACTACCCAATGTCTAAAGCAGGAAAATAGCCACCTCACCTTATTTACTATGGGAAAGATGTAGATAAATGCCATACTATGGTAGATGAAACAGACATGTTCAATGTTCTCATGATTCAAGTTCCAGATCTGGTACACTGCTACTTGTGTTCAATACTATGAATCACATTCGATTAAGTATCTAATTAGTTATTTTCCCATAAAAATGACAAAGTGGGAAAAACAGACCATCTTAGCTGTTGAACATCCTTAAAGCCTCTTGCCCAGAGAACTCTTCAATACAGAAATATTACTTTAATTGTCCAGTAGTTTACTGTCTCTTATTTGCTATGATTCTAATTTTTAATGTTTTTAGATAGTCTATACCAAATTCAAAAACATATCTATTAGGTTACTTCACCATAAGAATAGCAAATGGACCATTATAGCTCTAATCACAGTCCTCTATAGCATTTGGTACTGTTTACTTAAATTCAGTTCAATTCCTTTGCCCTAAATTAATAGGGCAACAATTTGTCATTATGAAAACCACTCAGTCTACATTCAAATAACATTTCATTAGTATCATGAAAGAAGTACCAACCACAAGGATTACTGTATTACACATATTAGAATAGTTTGTGCCATCAAGGAGTCCAGATTTCATCTGGCTTCCAACCAAGCAGATCATATCTAGTTTTGTAAAGTGCTATAATTCATCAAAGCATTGGCAGCCAGCCCTATTTTAATTAAAGGCAAATGAAATGTAGCAAGAATGCTTTGGTCAATGGGGAAGATCTGGCAAGGAAGATGACAAGATTCCTAGCTTTGTAGCACATTACTGAAAGGAGCAGCTATTGGCTCACCAGAGAAATAAGTCTGAAATTAACTTTGAAAGTTATAAGTCTAAAATAAACATCTATATCTAAAGCTGACCAAGACCCATAGTATTGTGGTAGACGAGGCACTTCCTCAATGCTGTTATGTTTCAGTTCCCACATGTGGTGCACTGGTATCACAGACCTGATCTAATAAGTGGGAATCTGTAAATTGGATAAGACACTATTAGAGTGTTTCCCACTTGATATGCTATTTTCCAGCCCTACTATGCTTCATCTGCTGTGGTTGATCATAATTGGAATAAGCTTTAAAAACCTATACAAATACATTTGGGAGCTGATTTTGTCAACAGAATCCATTAAAAAGATGCACAATTTAAAGTGCTCCTTTAAAGCTTTGTGTTGCTACAATGCCAATTCTTGAAGTTGCAATTTTGCTACCTTTTGCCACTATCTTCATTTTTTGGCCTACATTTCTGCATTTATTGTCATGGTTCTGAGTACTGGCCCTTGATTTGGCTCCTTAGATACCTCGTTGTACAGCACATGGATTCCATGCTGGACAACAAGGCATCTAAGGAGCCAAATCAAGGGCCAGTACTCAGAACCATGACATTTATTTTATATTTTCCACTTTCCTCTCTGTATCATTGTCAGCTGCAATTTAAGTTGCTCCAACCATACATCAGATGATGGACATCCCATTGGATACATTTCTTTTGCATTTTTTGGAAGATGAATTAGGAGAGAAACTATCTTATACTAAAAGCAGACTGCCTACATCAGCTTAAAACTAACCACTCATTTCATAAACAAAGTTCCTGCTACTTGGACACATCTGATGAGATCTGCCAATAATGTGAAATAACTTATTTACCCAAGCCTTCACATATTTTCCATGATTATGAAAACTTTGCAGTGGATGTCAAAATGACTAAATTTTGAGCGTTCATACTGCTGCATTGTTAAATGCAAATTAAAGGTCTATGTAGCACATCTCAGTCAGTAATGCTGAGATGTCAGTGGTGATGAAGGATATCAGGGGTGCTGAGGCTTTGCTGAATTGGCAACAATGTACATAGAGCCTAAACTTAAAAGTTTATGCCTATTGATCAAAATACTTTCTTCGATTATGATTATTATTGATAAATTAGCAGCAAAGTTTAAAAAGCTGGTTTTTACTAACAGAGGATAACATTTGATGTCCAAATTGTCTTTGATCTTATCTTAATCTTACATACAAAAGCTGCAAAAAATTAGAGAATAGAGATGGCACTAGGTGGTGGAGTATTGAAGAGGAAACATTTGAAACATGGAACAGACTTCGTCAATTAAATAGGAAATTGTTTCCAAAAACATTAACCTTGATGAGGTTGGAGATGCACATACTCAGACCAAATAATAAGTACCATAATAATCCAACATTCTATCATCATCAGAGTCAAAATCTTGGAGCTTCCTATCAAGCAGCACTATGGGAATAACTTCATCAGATGGACTGTAGTAGGCTCACTGTCAATTTACAGTTTGCCTTGCCAGTGACATTAATAAAACCAAATCTGAACACCGTGGACTGGATCATGCTGACCCATTTCTCCCAGCCCATAACCAGTACCCAAAGCCCTCATGTTTACCTGTGGGGACCCTACCACTGAATCACCCTGACAGTCTTTGACAGAAAGCAATGCTAGCTATGCAAATTGCCCTTGACAGATTTTAAATGTCTGACATTCAAAGTCTTTTTAAAACTGGTAAAACTGTATTAAGTAATTTTTTTACAAAATTAAAAAATAAATGCATAAACTTAACTAAAACCACATATAACACATAGAACTAATTAAAACATTAAAACAATGCTAAATAATTTTTAAAAAGTGACTTAAATCCTAAACTAGGGTGCAGGATGCGAGTGACAATTGCCCAAATAATGCTGGGGATTCCCAGCAAGTGGGTTCCACTGTTGGACTCAGATTTGGCCCCAAAAATTGGTCAGTAAGTCACAGACTTTCACGTTCAAGGGTGCAGGCAAGAGACTTCAATTTGAAGTTCCACTGTTTCAACCCAAGATCCTGGTCACAGCTCATAACGTTCAGCCCATTGTCCAAAGATAACTCCTAATTCGCTCTGTGACAATACAGTATTCAAATACATAAATGTGTTATGCATTTGGAATGTCACCTATCCTCTCTTCACAGAGCTCGAAGAATCTAGTGTTCTGTCATACAAAAGTACATATTTTACAAATATTTCATGATAATGAAGTATTTTCTTGATGATCTTTCTCATGTTGTGAAGTTCCTTCCAGGTTATAGCTATATTTGTTGTTGCTTTCATTTGGCCTGTTATCTACTCCATCTTTATTATATTATATCACGACCATTTTGTGGCAACAAAAATAGTAATTTGTTCACTTAAAGCCTCGTCTGTTGCCATTATCAGACAATGTGACTTCATAAATAGAGCAGTGAGACAAAACCATAAAGTTTTGATCATTTCTGCACCCCTTGCAGTTAAATGACTAAGGTATTTATTATTTTCCATTTACATTTCAAAAGTAGAGAATTATTACTGGGAATTATAATTTTGTCTTTCCTAGTATCAAAACTGCAACAAAGTCATGATCAGCTGACCTTTAATTGGCAGTTAAAAGTCTACTTAACACAGCATAAAGCACTATTACTTACCAAACAAAGAAAGAATAGCCATAGTGTTTATTTGCTGTCTCTAACAGGTTTTACTTGTCTAACAAAATCCTTGGACTAACCATACTTTGGTGTGCTAGTTATGTAAACACAGGTATGTTGGAGCCACTCTGTGCTTACTAAAAGCCTCTGCTTCACAAATCTTTGGCTATGATCAAAACTGAATGAAAGATGTTTGATTATCAGAATAGTATTGAGCGGCTCCTGTCGTACTTGAATGGGTTTAAAGCAGAGCTCATTGTGTTCCTTGTCACTGCAAAGATTAGGAAGTTTGATCTGGCTCCCCCCTCACTGTGTAACAAATCCTGTGTACATTTACGTCTGGAGTCATTATCAAATGCACAAACTAATTGGCACCTTGCAAACAAGGAACTCAATATTTTTGTGTTTCTGATAAGTCCCACAACCTTAGTGAAAATTTGTAATTCCATTAACTAGCAACATTTCTGTGATGTTCTTCCGTCTTTTACAGCAGATGGCGCTGTAATGAAATATTGAGAACTGGAGAATTTAAAAAACCCAACATGGATTCACTGGTAGCTATTTTCTCTTTACTAATATATTGATGGGACTTTTACATTTAAGTAACCACTTTCACAATCTCAGAATGTGTTAAACTGTTTTGGAACCAAGAAAATGAGTTGCCACTGATTAATGTCGGAAGAAAGGCAACTGATCCGTGCAAACCAAGTTCTCAAAAATACGTCGACAGTATTGGCCAATTAATTTGTTTTATTGAAGCTCATAAGATTCAGTATTTGGAGAAGGAACATGTGAAAATTTTCAGCCATGTCCCTCTCCAACTCCAGCACAGACAAAAGTCACAGCTTTATATGAACTTTGGAAAATACTGGATCAAAAAAGAAATAAACTGTACCTAAAAATGAACAGCCCTCTATTGCTCAATACCTTGGACACCTCTTATGAATTTCTTACAGTATCTGCTTTACTGCTTCCCTGTGTAAATAACCACATGTATTCATCACTGTCTGCATAAAATAGTTCCAGTTATAACTATCCTTCGCTTCTTGTTCACTGATTCTCAATTTTGGCTCAATCTCAAATATATTTTTTAGGGTTCAATTTATCTATTCACTTAAAAATCTTAATCAATAATACTGTAATAATATCTCCCTTGATACAAATTCTTTTTCAGACTAAATAATCCTAGGCCCTTCAATCCCTCTTCATTGCTTGCATGCATTAAATTAGCATTGATACTATCAGTTGACTAAGTTGTTTTGCTTATCCTTCTGAGTTAGTAGGTTCTTGGTTCAAGACCCAGCCCAGCACTTAACTACATGACTTGGGCTGGCACATCAATGTAATGATGAAGCAGAGCAGCACTGTTGGAAGTAGCATTTTGTAGACATATATGGGGATAATTTTCTAAAGGAAGATCTTACAAAGGCATTGAGGGTAATGGCCAGTTTTTCTTACTTACCGCTGTTGGTAATGGGAGAATTCCTTATGCTTCTCTAAGAAAGTGCATTGGAATTTTTTATTATCTTTTCAACAGGAAGCCAGGACTTCAGTTAAACACCTTAAAAAACAGCAGCTTTGATAGACAAACATTATCTCAGAGAGACACAAGAGACTGCAGATGCTGGAATCTGGAGCAACAAACAATTTGCTGGAAGAACTCAGCAGGTCGAGCAGCATCTGTGAAAGGATAGGAAATGTTGACGTTTCCGGTTGAAACCTTGCCTTGTTTCTGAACCCATGCTTTTTGACCTTGTTTGCATTCTATTTAAAGGGAAGTAAATTGGCTTCATTCTAATCCTCTAGTCACAGGGAAATTAACGCTTATCACCTTCAGGAAACTTCTGCCTCATTCCCCTAGGAGTCCTGTTGAACAACACTGGTCACAATCTTCTGCTATCAACAAAACAACAAGAAGAAATGCGAGATTAAGATTAAACCTCAATTGTCAGCACCAAGGTGTGACACAGTTGTAAAGGAACAACAGGAAGCCACACCATGATTAAAGGTCATTGTCCTGAAACCTTAATTTCATTTTTCTCTCTCCCTGATGTTCTAAGTATTTCTTATATTTTCTGTGTTTACTTACTACACATTTGTTTGCACATAAAGCTTTTGTGCATTGATAGGATGTGCCAAGTGACACAGCAAAGTGATGGCATGTCTGCGAGAAGGGAGTAGTCAGATGTTTTCTAAATAGAAATGAGGTGGTTATAGATAGGAGCTGTGTGCTGGTGAATGTTGAGGGAATTGCTCAATGAGGACCATAATGGTCAAGCAATAGATGAAATCCTGTTGTAGCAGGGAACCTCCTAGTGCAAACAACAGTAAACTTTTTCCCATAGCTTTCAACTCACATACAATTTGTCCCATGACTTGCTGGAAGTGTAAACTGATGGTGGCACAGTGAATCCATCTGGGGAAATGGGAACTATGTGATTGAAGAAACCCTGTGGGCTACCTCCTTAACAATTGGGAATTAAGGGTTGAGGGACAGGAAAAAAATAAAGACGAATTGCAGTAAAGTCAGATATAGATAGAGAATTTGAGAAGAATAATGGAAAAGAATAAGAAAGCGCAACCGGAAAAGTATAATGAAAAAAAGTCAAAGATGTTTGAGTTCTTTAAAATTTAAAATTTACCAACAATTTACCACCTTCAGCAATGTTGATTTCCCAGTTTTGATGATTCACTTTCTGGAGGAGAAGTTGATTGGTTTCTGTGGTGAGTTTAATCACCAATCAGTATGTTTTTAAGAATGAAGGGTAAGTTAAGGCTGAGTGAGGCAATAAATCAATCAGCAGCTTCTGCAGATTCACTGTCCGTGGCACCCCTCTTCTTTGCTGAAGCTGCTGGCTGACTTAAACGTAAGGAATGGCCTGTGACATTGAATCACGCACCTTATTGAGACCAGAGGTACCTCATGAAATGATGGCAATGTTGTCTTCCCAGTGACCTTGGGGATCTATGCTATCTGCCGCACTATTGTCCTCCCTCACTATTCTCACCCTACACATAGAGGAAACTGTCTAAAGGATATACCCTTCTTCCTTGAGGGCCTGAGAAGCCCTTCTACAGTGATTTCACTCCATATATTGGTCTTAAGTTATAAAATTTGAGCAAGTACATTAGAGGAAGGAAGTCTTGCATAATATTTTTGTGCCTTCATGATCTCTTAATGATCCAAGGGAGGACTGTTGTAACGTAGGAAATTGGCAGCCAATTTTCCACTGCAATTTCCCACAAACAATAATATGAAAGTGGTCAGATAATTGCCCAGAAATTGGATGATGCAGTACTGTTTTTTAAGCCATGACACTATTAAATTTCAATGTTTTAAAGTGTAAATCATAAAAACATAGTCATTCTACTAGAAAAATGCAGACTGCAAAAAAATCAGCACCACCAATCCTAATGCACATTAGTGCAAGAGGTGTAGAATGTGCACAATGAAGTCATGGGCAGCTGAAATTGGGTTATGTTCTTCTGCTTTGGAGTGATCATTGACCACCTGCAGACAACCAACATTGTGTGGTGTTTTCATTCACTGTAGCTGCAATATTAAAACACTGCTCAGCCATTGTGCTTCAATGTGCTGCAGGCAACTCCGGAGTGGCTGAAAAATTAGGAGATGTTGCATATTCGCTTTGTGCCTCTGGGTGAAATTCACTACCAGATTTTCACTGATCACCTCTTTGCCTTGGAGATTAATCTGCATCAACGGCAGTTACGGGACAGCTGGCTGACAGGTCAGATATGTCCAGATCCCTGAGGGATGAAGTAGAAGGACTGAAGTCTACTGATCCTCTGCCTCAAGAGCATTCAGGGAACTAAAGGTCCTCTCTCCAACTCTCTGGGGAATAACTTATCTGGTTCGCTAAGTCAGTGATGGTTTCTGAAGTCTGTGGGCAAAGCTTCAGCCACACATCAATATCTGGGCAGTCCTGCCTATTAAGTTAGAGGTCAATCCCCAGCAAGTGGTGGCTGATCTCTGCCACAGTTCAGAGTTTGATGTGCACCATAACACCTGGAAAATCACTGATGCACTCTGCTCAAGGAAAACAGGCCATCATCCATTCTTGTTCTCTTTCAGCAGATGCTGCCTGACCTGCTGAGTGTTTCCAATGTTTTCTGCTTTTAAAACAGTCTTTGCTTCCTGTTCCTAGAATAGATTTGTCAGGGTTGCAGACTTTCCAAATGTTAACAGAGTGACACACTGCACGTGTATGGTGCTTTGGGCAGGCCTTGTGAACCCAGGGCTCCACATATATCACAAAAGTTAACTCTTCTCATGTATTACAGCTCACAATTTCTTGTGGTCAATGTCATGTATCTGGGATTTCACAATGCCTTTTTTGCTTGTTCTTGAGTCATCTGTTTTGCTTCCTGTATCTCTGTACTGTATTCCTGTACTACACTGCATGGACTGCTGGATCTTGGGGTATAAGGTCTACCCCTTTCTCGTTGGCTTCTGGTTGCTATGTGGGCTCCAGTAAGTGAAGCTAAGCAAATGTGTGATCGACACTGGAAAAGCAGCAACCTGTGGAGAATGCTATCAGTGTTTTCAAATTACAGATCCATTATCTATGTTCTGGGGCATTTTGTGGTGCTCATCACTTTAGTTTCCATACTTCAGTGTTGTCTGCTGCAGCCTCCACAATTTGGTTATCAGGAAGTCTCACTCTTTGCTGAAGACTTTCAACTCAAGCAAAAAGGGGTGAAATGCAGAGGAGGTTGTGGGGGAGGAGTGGTGGTGAATGGATGCCCCCTTGGGATGTACTTGCTGAATAGAATGACGCGATTCTCTTGAGAACACCAGTCTCCAGCAGGGAAATAATAAACGAGGAAACAATGGACCTCCCTCACATTGCCTACATTGATATTCAGCTTCCCTAAGGTCACTGTATGATTCCTACTCCACACTTCACCTCGCATTGCTTCTGAAACCAATAACCACTAACCACTCTCAAGTCTGCCACAAGGTTGCACAAAACAGACCAGCTGCTTCTTCAGGTGCTTTTCCAGCCTGATTAGGCTATGGGAAGGAATGACTTTGTTAATTTGAAAAAGATTCTCTGCCCTGATGTGGCTCCTCCAATGATTCCAAGCTAATGAAATATATAATGGAGGTAGCTTCATCAGCGGCAGCAGCATCATCGTGATGATTTCTCAGTGTTCCCTGAAGAACCGTTCAATGCAATCAAGTGATTTCATTATTACAGAGAAGTGCAGTGATTAAAGGCTCCATTACTGATCTGGGAATATTATCCACACTATTGCCTATCTCTGTAATGCTCAAGCCCGGAAAGCTTTGAGCCTGTGATTCTTTCAGTTACATCACCATGGCACTCGACCACCTCCTGTAGGGCAGTCCTGAGCTGAGAGAAATCTCTTATCTGTGGGACCAGCTAGGTATGAAACTTCGTGCTAATCCTTGATCTTGACAAAACAATATTGCCACATCGAGCACTGTGATACAAACATTAATTTGTACAGAGAATCAGTGGCCGAAAACTTTACAAGAATAAAGAATGATGATGATGATGTTTCCAAATTATTTAAGTTTCCATGCTGCAGTGCCTTCTATCTTCCAAGTGCAGAACCTGACTGAGTCTGTACTGTCACATGTTAAAAGCCTGAAAGTGGAACAAATGTAGAAGGCTGCCCATTCCACTGAAGCATTTTACCTGCAGTCAAGGAATCACCTACCATGTTTTCACCTACATTTTAAACTGGCCACTTGAGCTTTAACAGTGAACCTCAAGACACGTGCTCAGTATAATGCCTGTATGTACATTATCTTGCCTGTCAGGTTGCTTTGACCATGTGGGTGATTAACTAGCCCTTTGGTTGTCTTCATGGCTAGATCTCCATGCCATTGTTGCCCGATCTGAGTTTCTAAGAGCCTGTCTGAAGTTTCATGTCCAAGGGAAGGCTCTGCTTCCCCCTGGTGGTGTGAAGAATTCTACCTCTGACAGAATAAATGGCACTGACTCAGAGAAGGAGTCAGTGCATAAGCAACTGTAGCCAAGCTAGTGGAAGGCAGCTCCATTTCATTTGGACTAGAGGCAGTCCAGGGCCTGGATGGGCTGGCTGGTAGGCCGATGGATGGAGACTGGAGTATTTTGGGGGTGTGTATGAGAACTGCCACCAGGAGTTGAGATGCTGATGTTCTGAGAGAAGAGTGTACTTCCAAGCTTTACAATGCAAGTGGAATTTTACCATGGACCGGACATACTACAGGCTACGTACCTGCTGTGACCAGGTTGCTCAACTGCTATCAAAGCTTCTGTCCCAACACAGAGGATCTACCCCTTCATGGACGCTGTTTTCTCACTGATGACAACAGTGTGCTTTGGGTTCTCAGCACCCTGCTCTTGCAGAACAGGAATCTGCTCTTGAATGACCAGCTAGCTGAGCTCTGACTGAAGCAGCCTATGATCCCACTGAGCTATGAAGGATTTGGATGACCTATGCCTTTGCCACAACAGAAGCAGAATTGTGCTCCATCAGCTACTGTCCTGTGGAAATGTCATTACTCCTGGCATTGAGTTTTACACTGCTTCCGGACTGCAACCTATACTCCCAGTCCAGTATGAAGTTCTGACAGATACTGGAGGTGCTCTTCAATGGTTCTTACATTCAGGAAATGCACTAAGCAATTCCATAAGCATTTGCAGAGCCTTCTCAAGCATACTCCCCAGTTGTAGCTCTTATATAGACTGATGGTGTTGCCATATCTCATTAGAATGCAATAATAAGAGGCAACTAAAGGGCAATGACGATGCTTTGGAGGAGATCCCAGCACAAATGCAAGAGTACATAAACAACATATTCATTGATGTGAAGGAAAGATGTATAAATAAAGGTTCTGTTGATAATTGTATTCCTTCACTGCCCTAGTGTGGCTACTGTGACCCCAGTGGCCACAGGGAGAGGACTCTCTCCTCCAGCTTGGCGAGCCTTTAGGACTGCAAGGATCTCCCTTCACTTTATTGGGACAAGTGCTGAATTACATGATTGCCAACGTTGAACTGTTATGACTGTGTTTGATGTGTGCTTTGAACTGTAAGGGTGGTTGAGCGGACTAGTGCGATGAGTGCAAGAAGGTAAACTGTCTATTGGTTTCTTTGTGTTGCTGCCTGCATTAGCAAATAAACGAGGTAGAGCTGTAAACCGAACATAGTTTATTGTAGGCAATAACTCTCAGCTAAACAGCGGTGTCTTGTACAACAATATATCAAAGTCATACCATATGGTACACTCAGTTCTTAAAGGTACATTTAGGCTTTTATATATATTGCACTAGTTCCTATTTCTAAAATGAAATAAACCCCTATAAATCATCAACAATTTACATGCAGGAAATTATATAATCAGTTATTTGTTTTTATCAATATAGAGTCATAAATTCAACAAACAATAAATTCACTTGATCCTTTGGATTCTTGGTTCACTGTACTTTTCATTGCAAACTGCACTTGGCAACTTTGAAGTATCCACTCCAGATACTAATAATTCCATTTCTCCAAGTAGGCTTCATACATATCTGATCTCACACCTTGCCCTTCACTTGTTGTTTTAAATTCTTCAAAACTTGGAATACATTGTCTTACACCATCCTTGTTATTCCCAAGGAAGGGGGCACAGGGTTTCCCATAGATAACAAAAAAACGGATACCACTAAGGCCACTAGCATTGACTAGGGCTACAATGACATATGACGATTAGTTCCTCCATGGATATAACAAATTCTATCTAGGTTTTAATTTTTTTAAGCTTGTTGAAACAAGCTGGAGGAGGGGCTGGGCAGATGGAGTTAGGTGAGGGACAGAAGGGTGGGAGATAATGATAGAGGCTAGGAGGTG
>JARFYF010000012.1:30079698-30094232 GCA_030265395.1 Rhina ancylostomus | reverse complement strand
TGTTTTCTTGCTGGGCTTGTTTTCTTTAACCATTTATTATATGTCTTGTGATATTATTTCCAGGAGTACATTTTTAAGGTGAGTTTCTGTTTTAAATATACTGAGCATTTTCACTAGTTGTCAACTTTGTAATGTTGAGTACCTTTCAGAAAAATATCGTTATTTAATCACAACTCTTTTTCAGTAAATCACCACTGTGGCTTGTGATTATACCAGGCAGTGTTTTACTTTGTCTACCTTAAACTAACAAGTTTAAAAGCTGTCTAAAAGCTATTGTGAGCTTGTTCAATCTCACTTCTGTAGGAAATAACTGGCTAGAAAGAGTGTAGACTAGGTTTAAACTTGAGAATGATGTTGTTTCTTTCTAGTTACTTATTTTGATATGTCTCCTTTTTCCTTGAATTTGTATACTGTACTGTTTCCCTTGTTCCTTTCAGTATTCAGTTATCATTCACCTGGCACTTCTTAGTTTTGAATATCTTCAGACAATACTCTGTAATGCCTGAATGTTTGTATAGGTTTTCTCTTGTCAGCTTACAAGATACTGAGGTGATGTATTGTTCTATTGGTTCTCTGCAATTATAATATATCACATCCTTTGCACTTTTGAATATATTTTGTATATGTCCATTGCTCTAGCATTTAAATGATTTGCATTCATTCTGGATTCTTTTGTTAGCTTTGCACCTCCTTGATATTATTTTTCTCCCATAGACCTTGGTTTGTTTTATTTAAGGCTTTTGCCATGTCCTCCTTGGATTCTTCAGTTCCTTTTATTAGTTTCATCCAAGTGCAGTTTTCCAGTGCAAGTGAGGGGGGAAGCTCAATGCATTTGGAGAAGAGTCAACGGTGAGGATGCTGGAGAGCTCCAATGCAACAGTGCACAACAGTAAGTTGTCTACCTGACTGGAGTTCTGATTATTCCTTGATTTGTGTTTGCTTTTACATTCTGACACTTACAATCCCTTCAATTGGGGGCGTAAGTTGTTTAGCCTTCACTTTCCTCCTATCTGATTTGTACTTCCTGCCCCATGTATATGCTTTTGGTCAATATACACAATAATAGAGATGGGAATAGAAATTACTCTTTATTTTGTCCAGTTTGTTCTACACAATTATGACACCCTGACAAAGCAGGAATGAAGGTTGAGAAGGTCGTGGAAGGGAATGTAAAGGCCAAACCTTTTGGTGATTTGCCATGGGAAGAAACAGATCCAGCTGTCCCTTTTGAAGCAATTTGCTGACTACTGATATATTGGCAGTCTGTTCCAGAGGTCTACTGGTTGGATAAAAGAATTGCTTCCTGATAACAACTTGGATTTGGTCTTAAAATTTTAGCCACATACTGTACATAGTACTTCAAATATTGTTTTAGTAATGTCCTACATAACTCTAGCATAACCACTCTACTTTTATGTTCAGTTACCCTAACAGCAATACTCTGTTAGCTCTCCAAATTACTTAAACCCAGCAGCTTCCAACTCTGAGTTGATAATTTAGCACTGAGTTTAGCTAGTAATGCCCACTGTGTTTGGAGATTCATCCTCTGGCAGTCAGCTGTATGTCAACCCTTTTTAATGAATTGTCTGATAGAACACCCAAATATCTCTGCATCTTGGAGCTCTACAGTCTCTTGCCAATTATCCTCCCACATTCCAAAAACATACAGATTAAGAAGTTTTGGGCATACTATGTTGGTGCTGGAAGCATGGTGACAGTCGCGGGATGCCCACAGAAAACTCTACGCAAAAAGGTATTTCACTGTGTGTTTCGATGCACATGTGACTAAAGATATCATAGTTTTTTTATTTTCCCAGCCAAAGTATACAGGTTCACCTTTATCCTCTGTATTCTTTGTGAAATACAGTAAAAGTGTACAAAACTCTATACTATTGATGAGTGCCTACATTAATTTTGAACAATTGTTTGATAGTACAATCTTAATGAAGCATTTCATTGTGCGAACAGGGAAACAAACTGGTGATATAATTTGGGTTTTATTAACCTTTGTGGAAGAAGTTTAAAAAATCATCCATGATTTTTCAAAGATTTGGGAAGGAAGTTAGGATCTGGAACCTTGTCATCCCACAGGGTAGGGACAGGGTCAAAAGTATTCGCTTTTATGTTTGGAAATCTGTAAATTGGCTCCCTAAGTGGTTACACTTTAAATGAACTGTCTTTTTTTTTGTGTGTGCAGGAATTCCTATGACCCAAGTGGTACCAATGATGATTGCTTGGAATCTAATGAATGGATTCCACCTGACTCTGACAAGGTTCAAAAAAATAATCTCCCAAGTTGAATTTTACCTGTCTGATGAGAATTTGGCATCAAATTGTTTTCTGCTAAAGCACATAAAGAGGAATAAATTAGGTTACATCAGCATCAAACTTCTCACCTCTTTCAAAAGGGTAAGTGGCATCAAATAGTCTTCCAATGAAGTTTAGATCTAAATATAAAAAGGCTAGGTACAACAAAAACTGAGAGCAACCATCTAGGCTACAGTAATAAATCTTAATCACCATAACTAGTTGCATTTCCAGCCAAGCTGTTCCAGTAAAATTACAACATTGGCATCTATCCAACTTAATAGAAAATTGCCTGGATATGTCCTGCCTACAAAAGATGGAGCAAATTCAGTCTGGTTTATTACTACCCTGTTAATCTACTATCAATGAAATGACAATCAAAGATGTTGCTGGTAATGCTATCAACCAACACTTGCACTGCAGTAACCTCACTGACACCCAGTTTAAGTTTCACCAAGACCAATGCATTCCTGACCTTTATCCCAACCTTGGTCCAAACAGGGAACAAAGAACTGAATTCCTGAGTTGAAGTGAGAGTACCTTTGACATCAGGTTAGCACTTGACTGAATGTGGTATCAAGTAGTTCTGTTGCATGTCAGTGGGCATCAAAGGGAATTTGTTACTGGTTCAAATTGCATTATGGAATACGGTTATTTATTGGAAGCCAGTTATTGCATTGGAATGCTTGGATTGATTTCTAAATCCGCATATTGAGGAACAGGCTATGTTAAATCTAGTGCTACATAATGAGCAAGGGTTAATTAGTAATATTGTTGTAAAGGACTCCTAGGAAAGTACTATAATATGCTCCAATTTACATTGTTCTTAGTGATTGTAGTTTAATTGGAAACTAGGGCTTCCATATTTTGTTTCCTCTGCTCATATTGAGGGACACATTGGCTATGGTATATTGGGGAAACTACGTTAAAGGGAAAGACAGTGGAATGGCAAGCATTTAAGAAATAATACATGATTTACAACAAATATGTACAAGACAAAACTTATCAGTAAACCTGGTCCAGGCACTACAGGAGAAACTTTACAAGCCTTTTCCTTGGATTTAATACCTGTTGTTAGTAAGCCTGAAGATTGGAGCATTTTAGAATTTGGCACAGGGTGTAAGAAACTGAAGAGGGAAAATGGTAAATTAGTAAACCAGCATGCAATAACAAGACTAAGAGCTTCAGCTATGTAAAAAGAATAGCAAGGGAAAATATGGATCCCTTGCAGACAGATGCAGAATTCATAATATTGTGTGGGGAGGTAATAGAGGAATTGTATGCATACTTGTCATCTATAAAGACGGGAGTGGGGGTTCAAAAAATCCAGAAATGCCGAAGAATCAAGGTCCCATGCCATCAAAAAGTGAAAGAAATGTGGATTTTAATATATGTTATAGACCTGAAATATCAGATAAGAGCTGAATCAATACTGCTTAATTGAATGGAACACACTTTTCAATTTAAATAAATTAAATAGCAATAAATTAATTACATTAATCAGATAATTTCTTATCTAAGGAAGAAATAATTTGGTATAGAGACTGATGTTTTGCTGCTGACAAAATTAAGTCAGCACAATGCTGTTTCTACTCTTTGGATTCTATTTCAGCAAGAGGATGAGTATTTCATTCCTTTGCCATCTGGACACTTGGACCACATCTTGCTAATGAAAATTTGGAAATAGAAAGAGTTCTTAATATGTCTTTGACTGTTTTCATTATAAAAGACTTATCTGAAATATAATTTACAACAACCATTTTTAAAACAACCATGGATATTCATATTGGACAAACCAAGACAATAGACAGATTGTCCGGTTTTCCAAAGCATCCTTAGTGAGGCCAACCTTTATGAAGTGCACTGAAAACAAAATGGTATTTCTTGAAACTCTCGTCTTAATGTATCCCATTATCAACAGAAAAAAAATCAATTATGTTATGTGGTTAGAATTAAAGTAATACAATGCATTCCTTCATATCATAAGCCTTCTTTGTTTCATTCAACATATATATCATTAGTCAAAAACTTGCCAATATCTGATGCCAACAATTAAACCTCATTGTACTTACATGGTAAAATAAGGATGACTTTCATCTACTTAATTGCAGGGATCCAGCTTATCTAAGCCATAAATCTGATACACCTTGTTAATAAACACAGCAGACATTATATTGGGGGCCTTTTCTAAAATTATATGTGTATTGATTCATAAACGTGCGATTCAGTACCATTTCCCCGCTGATTCTGGTAAATTTACCGTGGGCTCTCTCTCTCTTTCTCTCTGTACCTGTACATCTCTCAACAAAAATACACGCGCGATAGTGCAAGAGTGCGTGAACTAATGTAAAGACTGTACAATATTCATATAAGTTTATTGCAAGGTATAAGATAAGAAACACAAGACCAAATGTTGAATATCTGGTGATTGACACCGGTAGTAAATATATATATTTGCGATAATAAAGTACACATTCGAGTTGATAAGTATTTCGTGTTACTTTCTGCATTTATTAACGAGAGCATTTCAACCAAACATGTATTTACATAATCATAATCTACACAATACTCTTGGGATATGAGGTATATAACCACGGACGAAGTTTTACTGAAAGCTACCGGTCAAATACAAGGATGCCATAGCCTTGTGTGGTTGTATAAATTACTCGACTCTTTGTCTATTCTCACAAATTTCTTATAAAATGGAATATTACGACAAAAGCACGTTCTATACACAAGTATTAAAATATTCGAATTTCAAAAATTATGTACTGTACATAAATATAACAGCGTGATATTTTGAGTTAAACACAACCCTTCATTCAATCGCATTTAAAGGCCGACAGTATATTGGGCCGTTCATTGAACACTGACCCATTTATATATAAAGAAAAGGTTCTGGGCATCCCACCTTATACATTCTTGTGGTTTTAGGAAATAGATCCTACCTACCAGTCCGGTTCCCAGTAAAGTGCAAGGATAAACCACTATCCTTCCATTCTCCAACCGACTTGTGTCGCTATATGTTTTATTGTGCATTTGCAGGGTAAGTACTCCTATCGTCATCTATATCCACCTCTTCCTCACTGTCGTCTGACACTTCCGATTCATTTTGCCGAAAAGCCGGGGGCGTCGAGCAATGCGACCCATTTAGTAAAACTGCTTTATTCTGATCGAGACTTAAGCGTCTCTCCCGGCCCTTCTCACACTGGTTCTCCACGGACTGATCCGAATTGTCCGATTCTTCCCTTTTGGTTCCTTGAGGATTTTCCTGTTAAAACAAAAAGCCTTTCCTATTATTGCCTCAGAAGTAGCAGGAGTAAGATACGCAAGACCACGAGCTTGCAGCCGCAGACAATCCGCGGCAGGAACATGCTGTACGTCTGTGGCTAAAAACTCGTGGTTTGTCATTTTAAATGTTCTTAGCGATACATTATTGTTCTAAAAATAAACGGAGAACCCTCTGGAACTGTAACCTGCTCTCTGTTATGTACAGCTGATAGCAGAGTGCACTCCCTCTCCCTCAGTTAAGTGCACTCCAATTCGTTTTAATATTTTAAGTCCGACAACTCCTGAGAATCAAGAGTTTGCTGGCTAGCCAGTAGGATTGTTTCGTTTTAGGTTATTGACTATTAATACTTTGGCTTGGCCATCCAGATTCTTCTGATTTTTTTAAATAAGTCGTTCTGAAATATTAAAACTCCAGAAAGGGGATTGCAGGGCAAACTTGCTTTATACAGACAAGGCTGTGATAATTATCCTTCTCAAATCGACGAGGCGCATTGATCGGGCTTCCTTCTAAACTGTACAAAACAAAACTATTAAACGGTTGCTAATAAAGAAAATTTCCACTGGCAGTGAATGGATTTGTAGCCAATGCATTCCGCTAGTTAACTCAGTGATTAAACTTTCTAAACTACATGTTGGATTAGTTTTGTACCAGCATGGACTGCCGCTCACAGGATCCAGTTTAAATCGTTAGGAGGGGCATAATATTTAAAGATGAAAATATAATTTGCCAGGTGTTTCAAGTACTGCGTAATAAATGCGTTTACTCATATAATCGCCCAGCGATGAAGCAACAAATATTCTTTGAATAGTGTGGATAATTCGGCGATTGTTACCTTGATTGACAAGTGTTAATTGCACAAACAACATATGGGATAGCTGAAAAATTAAAAGATTCCTAATGGGGAGAGAGCGAAACGGCCAAAATAATTGATGTAGGAACTACATTAGAAGCTTTTAACATTTGTGCAGCTCTAGTGGTTCATCCTGAATTCCAACATGACTATTTGTCTTTTCACTCAAGGTAAAGAAGTTAAAAAACGTTTCAAATTACTTTCGCACACAAAATATAATAGGCACTGGCATTTAAGATCCCTCATTTGTACACTCATTTCCATAACAACGGGAACCTCGGGCTCCACAGAGATTAGATGGGAGCAGAATCTCCCTACCTGTTTCAATCGCCGCCATTTAGCTCTGCGATTCTGAAACCAAGTCTTTACCTGCGGGAAAAAAAATCCTTAGTTTCGGTAAATATAACAACCTTGTGAAGATTTCCGATGGGAATATTTGCAAAAAAAACTAATGCAAACACCGGCATTGGGGCCCATGAAATGGAAAGTATTTGAAATTATTTTTAATAAAGGGATGACTGTCGTTCTGTCCAGTATTAACGCAAGAAAGAGAAAAGAACATTAAACGTGGGAGATAAATAAATCTTTATCGATTGAAAAGCTGAGAAAATGCGATAGGGACATATAAATAATTTGTCACTATAAACAAAACAATCAGTAAAATATTCCAAAACGTTTAACTAAATTATTTTATTATGCGTGAAATTTTAAAATCGTATTTTAAATTGAAAAAAATTAAATCTACAGTCACTAAACAGATTCATTATCAAAATATTTATATTGGTAGAATTAACGTATATGCTTTCGTGCTGTAGTTGTATTTGCCTGTGAGAGAAGACAACACACAGGTATGGAGACTATTTAAACATCATTCCTTCAATTGTTTACTATATAGTTTTCATGTACCTGTCGCTCACTGAGTTGCAACATTTTGGCGAGTCTTTTACGTTCAGGTGGTGAAAGATATTTCTGGGTCTCAAATTTCTTTTCCAGTTCAATAGTCTGATCATTTGAGAATCGAACTTGTCCTCCTTTTCTTTTGTGCGGCGGCCTTTGAATAAAATGGCTCCATATCAACGGCTTTCCTATTAGAAAATCAACCAAAACAATAGGAATGATAAACTTGGATCACATCATAAAGTTCTAATTATATCAATGAATTAAAACCACATTTGAATCCTATTTCAGCAGTTCACAGTCGTAAAATCAGGCCGCTTGTGTTGTATTCGTAATATTAAATTAGATATCTACATTTAAAAAAGTCTGACTTTTTCAATCAGATTAAAATAGAATTATATATCCGCAGAAGGTTAAGTTGAGCACAACTTGATCTGTTTCCCAATTATACAATGCTAAACTTGTCCTGGTGTATTTTTGTTGTCATTGCTGTCGGAGTATCATAAAAGCTGCTCAGCAAGTTAGGACAAGGACCCGGAAAAATGGACCGGGGTCTCTTTTTCTGTCTCACAATGCAACATTGATTTCATACAAGCCAAGAGGCTTGTGTGAAACCTACCATTTCAGGACCATGGCAACATTTCCGTCAATCTGTTTCCTGTTGGTCTATCTTGTTAAAGGGCTGTTATTTCCTTCTGCTTCTTGACATAAATGAGTTAAGGAAGCCGAGATAGGCCACTTACGGTTTCTATGTAGCAGTTCATTTTTGTAAACATGGAGTGCATTAAAAGATTTTGTGTAAAGACGGGTTGGGCCATTAACTAGTGATGTCTGATTGAATATAAACTAAAAAGGATTCCAATATAACTAACATTTCAGCTAACTTCACAATGCATATCAAATTATTTTACATTGATTTAAATTATCCTGATTTCATCAACCAAAATTGTCCACTAAATCTGAAGTATCGTTGGCTTTTCTAAGATAATTCCCACAAGCTAGGGTGTTAAACTAACGCATGTCTTAAGATTGACTTCGGCAAAATTCAAAACACAACTACATCTTCCTAAATTCAACGGAGCAATTATTTTCTGCGATTTTCGCTTGCGTCAGTCTCCACTTCAATTGCTACAAAACAGCCACAAAAATAGGAAGCAACTGGTTATTTTAGCTGCCATAAAGTCATATCCCGCACAGAGGAAATGAACAATATCAGAAAAACGTATCCCGGCTATCAGAACTCGAGTGTTTCCTGTATATGTCTGTATTGAGGATGTCGATAAAATAATCAGCAATGTGCACGACTCCCGGGGAAGAGTCTGCTTCTGACTGAGAGGAAAACATTTAACAGCTCTGTAACCAGATTTACTCCTATCGAGAACTCAAGATTTCCTGTATGAACGGAAAAAGGTCAGCCTTTCGGAGCACAGACTGTTAAACCAGCTCAAGGTGCGATTTCAACAGAGAATGAACCATCAGCAAAATGATTTTTTTTTAAATAAAGCAGACCCTCTCTACATTTATAGGCTTAAGTACTTTATTCTTTTAAATGTTATTTAAAAATAAGATTTGGCAACAACTTGAAAAGCAAGTAAAATATTTGCAATCCCTTTTGGGTACGGTGAATATTTCTGACAATCTACTTCTCCCAAGGGAGCTTGCTGGTAGAATGTTTGTGTAAAATAATAAAATACAAATATAGCTCTTTCATTTTCGACTCTTCACCTTAAAACAGTATTTGATATTGGTTGTTAATTAAGGCAGAAACACCGTACGTTTTACATCAACGGAAAGCATTGAAATCTGTAATCACATCACGGGACGATTTCTACAATGCATCAGAGATACGCGGTAGTTTGGAAATTTGTACTTGAACCTATCATTCTATAAACCCAGAACACACTGGAATTAGCTCTGTAGTGGAATTGCCAACTGGATTCGATCTCCTTAAATCTTCGAATGAAAATATGCGTTCGATTGTCCGCCCTTGTATCCCTGAAATTCAGATTAGCTACAGCAGTAAAATGAATTTACTCGATGACTGTGGTTTCTCGACACCCAGCATATAAACGGAATAGGAAACAACCCGCTCCTGCTGCAGAATTTCCCTACTTGATGCAACTTAACTAAAGCAACGTCGACTTTCAGAAAACTTTGTTTTACATCAGAAGCAACGAGAAGCGATCAGAACGAAAGTGGTTCTTACCCAGGGTGTCCTGTCTGAGGAATGCATGAGTGTAGTCATTAACTGTCCTGGCAAAGGGGTACAAGGGTCCGGAGAAGGCGCTGCTGCCATACGGTGTCAGGGCTGGATGGTGAAAGGCGGGGTGGATTGGAGTCGGTTCGTAGATCGGAGTCCGGTACGGGGAAGCTATGCTGGTGAAGGAGGAATTTGGGGAGGGCAGGGCCGGTCCGGGGGTCACCGGGGTCGTGTGAGGAGTCCCGTTGCGACCCAAGATGTCGTCGATGTAGAATGGGGTTGGATGCACCGGCTGCATCGGGGTCGGCGCGTACAGCGGTAGATTCACACTCATGGCGGAGGAGCTGGGGTGCTGGTACTGCATGGCGGCCGCTGTCCAGTGATCACGGGGACGGAGGGTTCCTTCAGCACAGCTCCGCTTGCTGTTGGTGGCTTGGCTGCGGGTCAGAGCTGCTGGAGCGGCCGGGATATTCCCACTGAGAACTTCCTTAAACTTATCAAAACTCCAGCCAGCCACTGATTTCTTAGGGCGTAGGCGGGGCCCAGGGACGCGTGTCGATTTCCCTTCGTTAGTCGCTTGGTGATTGGCTGCAGGGTCGGGGCTCCTTGCTATCGTTGCTGACCCGCCCCCTGCTCCCGTTGCGCAGCCGCGTTGAGGGGTCCCACCTTCAGATGACAGAGCAGGAAGGTGAATGTATTGTCCCAGGTAAACGTTGCAAGAGTGAGCCGTGCAGACATGTGTGAAGACAAGTGCAGATTTTAGTGCAGCAAGTGCCATGATTGTTAATTGACTAAAAGTGCTGTTTATGTTATTAAATACGCGATAATTGGTAACTTTCAGTACTTGTACCTGGCAAACGTTTGCTCTGCAGAAGGGTAACGTTTACAGCAAAACAAAAAAGGCCTTCCAGCTCGCCGGTTCGCCCGGTCATGTTCCAGCATCCGTTACCCCTGCAGGTGGCGGCAGCCGTGGTGCAAAAGCAACGGATGCAAAAAAAATCGGCACCTCCAGAAGCAGGAACTTCAACCATCATCAGGATTTGAATTGGTGTTGCCACTGGCACATTCCTTTTCTATCTAAAACTTTGACAGATCCGGCTAAGATTTCTTTTGAAACTATAGGAAGGAAAATAAACGCAGTACAACACTGACCAACAGAAAAAAAATCAATGAAACAGTAGAAATTAAAAGCATTTGTTTCTTATCGTTTAAGGAGTCAATTACCGAAGTTTTAATACAAATTATGTTCATTAATAAAGCTAATCATTCCATCTGATAGGGGAAATAACCCGGCTGGGTCAGAGCAAAGCTTCAAATCAGCATTGTTTACTGTTTACCATGGAGATTTTTCAAGGATTGTTGTCACGTTAACGTTCAGCTGCTGGATGATGAACGGCCTCTAACAAATTGGTTGAGGGCCTGAGACATCCACAAACCAATCAACATTTTAAATCAGTGTTCGCACTTGTCCATTAATGGATGGCAATACTTCAAGGGGAATGTGTATTACGAGGAATGGTTGTGAAATCGCATTAAGTGTATAATCAAGTAGTTTTAACACCATAGCCATGGTTTCTTTTCCTTTTCGTATTTGCTTATTTCATGCTAGGAACCTGAAAACGGAAAATATTTTTCATTTGTTGTCGAAACGTGTTGAATATCAATTTTAGGAATGGACAACGAGTAATGTTAAAAGATCAAATATGTTATTTACTGTTTTTATCTTTAAAAAACTAGTCGGTTTATTTAGTTTCATCATTTCTTGTACAATATATCCACCGAACCATGATAATAAGTAAAATGTGGAAAGAATTTTATCAAGCATTATTTCAAGTATTACCACAGCTCTGCCCAAATGGAGCATGATTTCCCATTATACCGCCACATTGTATAATTGAAGATTATTTCTGAGCAAGAGCGCGCAAAACTAATTCTATCTACTCAGCGCGTTGGCTTTGTTCAAAATGTAAAAGTACTTTATAGTCAATAGGCTTTAGTGCACGTTCTATGGGGATATTATTGGAGCTTCTTAATTGATATCACTCAGTCTTGCTCTTTAGTGATATCAATAGTTTGGTTTCTAGTGTAAGACTGAAAGCAGTGCAGAAAAAGAATTGAAACAAATATCGACGAAAAAAAATGACACAACAATCTTACTAATATTACTAATCTTTTTCTTTAAAATGATTATTTAAACGTTTTAAGAACAAATTAATTGACCGATATTGCAACCCTTTATATTGTTTTATAATCATAGATCTTCTTGTAAATTGTAATCCAATTGTAACTTGTAGATTATAAGAAACAAAGCAACTTGAAGGGTATAAAACTAATCTTGTTCAACATTGCATCGTCTGTTCGGACCCTCATTAAATTGACGAAAATAAACGTTGAAATTCTTTTAACTGGGCCATTGTTTGGGGTTTGATGTAGTTAATAGTAACTGCCTAATCTGGCGATTATCACAGATGGCTGTTGGTCTCACTGCGTGCTTTCAATAGTGATTGTATTATATCAGACAATACATTGATAAATGCAATCAAATCACTTAATTAGTTAAATGACTCAATACATCAGACCACATTTGCCTCTAGGCTCATTGCTCGTCTTGTGATAATGGAGATTTTTTTAAACAAATTGCACATTTCAGTAGATTGGAAACAAAACTGAATTGCTGTGGCGGCTCCTCATTGGCACGTTCTACCCGAGCGAAACACGGCGACAGCA
The DNA here is from genome assembly GCA_030265395.1 of Rhina ancylostomus. Taxonomy (NCBI): domain Eukaryota; kingdom Metazoa; phylum Chordata; class Chondrichthyes; order Rhinopristiformes; family Rhinidae; genus Rhina; species Rhina ancylostomus. The sequence continues at coordinate 30,081,959 of JARFYF010000012.1, read as the reverse complement.
ATCTAGGAATACCACATTTGCTGAACAAGCTTGACAACGGGTCGAAAGATTGGTTTAAAATACATTATCACTCTTGGTCACAGAGAACAATACTTTAATGCCGGTGAAACGATAGTTCTCTTATAGGCGAAATCATAAACGAACATATTATAATGTTATTGGCCCTCTTCCCCCGCCCCATTCCATTGATTTCCAGCTGGTACTTGCAGCAAAATCGATTATATGTTCAATCGATTTCAATTCGGTAACTTGAGAAGCAATAACACCTAGATGATATTGATTATGGAAAATTTGAAGACACTAAACATTTCAAAGCAATCAGGCTGTTGCGACAAATTGCCAAGTAATGAGCCTATCCTATAGCCATCCTTAAGTAAGTAACCCTAACAGATTTTAACTGTTGATTTATTTTTGAAATTTGTAACCTGCATTTGACAAATACTCTTTTGGCCGATGCATATGGACACCTGAATTATCAGAACTGTCTTAACATTTTTTTGAGCTGGGGAAAAGTAGCGAACTGACCAGGACTTGACGCACGATTTTTGTATTAGTCACCTCGAATGAATGGGGACACTCGACTGATTCTATACTGTCAGCGTTCACCTGAACAACGTCCACGTCTTGTAGTAAACACCAGAACTTTTCATTATTGGTCACTTTGAGTCATTGATGTTCATAAAAAACTGGGCAGTGTATATTGTTTCGAATGTCAGATTTGGATATGGGAAACACTTTGAAGAAAAGCTCTTTAAAAACTCTATTACACTCTTACTGTTCAATAATTCCGCCTGTTGGCGCCGTCATAGGCACCTGACGTTAGGAACAACTCTTGACAGATAAAATAAATTATATTGAAGCCTTTCCAAATCAAAGACCTGAGAATATTCGTGATGAAGATTCCAAGTCGGCAGTACGATGGATGGTCAGGATGGCGCCACTGGTAAAACACGCCGGTGTTTAAGTGAGGTTGTATCAGCCTCTTAAAGATAACTGTAATCTATTCTCAATGGAAGAGTGCTGGGGGCCATATAACATGTGAAGCATTGTAAAATGTAGAGAGGCCACGGTTATACATTGTCAACACTTAATCAGGTTTCAGTACCCTACAAAAAAACTTGGAGTAGTAACTTCATGAAGTATTTTACTGAAACAACCATTCACGCAAACCTATAAATACGAACTTCAATCTTAAGCTATTTGTTTTAAACCTAATAGATCCACATGGATTCCTTACAGAGGCCCTATTGATTACAATAAGCATTGTTCCATAGAAAGTGCTCAAGCCCCAAAACGCTGATACATGACAACATCTAGGTGTTTGGATTAGTGCTTACCGCCAAGAACAGCGGTAAAGATCAATCTTTCCAAGTCACGGACCCACAAAACTCCATCGTAACGAAATAAAATTCGTGCAATGAAGAGTGATTGGTGTGTGCACTTCTGAGGCCGAATTGCTGCGATTTGCGTTCAATTGGCTCCCTTTGGCTTGAGGGCGACAAATTGAGTGGAGACCGTCGGGTGATATAGTGGCGGTAATGTGGGGAGAATAAATTGTGCGTCGGAGCAGTGAAACTCTGTATTTGGTGATCAGCGTGGACTCGACGGGCCGAAGGGCCAGTTCCTGTGACGAGAGTCAAACCAACAACTTCTTTCATTGGACTTATATCAAAATGGCCGCACGGTTGTCCTTCAAAATACACAAGCGGATGAAATCGTTTACATTTCAATCGTTGTTCTTGTTGGAAATCTAAGGTGAGCTCGCGGTAGGAACAAACTGTTTGGTTTGACGCCAACCCTGAGGTCTAATCGGAATGTGATGGCCCACGACGGAGAGGGAAGAGGGCGGTAGATGGAGGGAGGTTGTATAATTGTAAATTAGGACAGGGTGAGAAATTGTTTTAAGTGCTCATTTTTGGACCATTGCTTTCCATGGAATACATAAGAGATCATTGTACATATTATTGATTAAATATGTTTGCGAACGGAATGGGAAGACTGGAAACGAAAATAAAAATTCATTTAAAAGGTCAGGGAGGAATAATAATCACAATGTGTTAACCATTAAGGAAATTAGCTTTCTATGAATTAATTCTAAAAATGAATACAGTGCAATTTGACTGAAACGTCCCTGTGTATTGCAGTGTAATCGTTAAAATCCCTCCCCCTGTCACAATGTTGATCAGAGAGCAAGCTCGCAGAGAACCCAAATGCAGCACACTGATACAAGACTGGAGTCAGGATACTTCCTCAGGACAAAC
>JARFYF010000012.1:29969052-29992663 GCA_030265395.1 Rhina ancylostomus | reverse complement strand
TGCAGCATTTATGATGGTGTAGAGCAATCATAGAGCCAACTCCTCATCTAACCCACGAATACGCTACCAACATTCCCTGTGCATCAACAAGCAACAGAGGAAGAAAACTAACAAATATTTAATCAGGTTAACCAGTGACTTAGCAAAGAAATCATGATGATTAGAGGGGTTTTATTGGTTTGGAAATGGTAAAAAATGGTCCTGGAAACCTGAAATAAAACCAGAAAGTGCTGGAAATGAGGTCTAAACTTAATGTATCTTGTCAATGATCCTTTTCCTTGGAATTGATAAAAGGTCAACGACTTGAGACATTAATTCTGCTTTTCTCCTTGCAGATGTTTCCTAACCTGCTGAGTGTTTCCAGCATTTTCTGTTTTTATTGGTTTGGAATTCATTGTTGCCCAGTGGAATTATATTTTCTGCAGCTTCTTGTTCAACCTGAAGGTTTTCATATTACAGTAAGCACCATCTGAGGAAGGTGGTGATTTCTTCGAAGACTTTTTTTTGCATGAAAAAAGTTTTCCATTAAGAATGTACAATCAATCCTCAGGCTTAAGCACAATCTGAACTTGGAGGTAGTAATTGCAAAGACTGGCACTTATGTAGCAACCTTCACATTCCTTTGAAGCCATCATAAAACACCAGAAAGCTAACGAACTACCTACCTGAAGTGCTTTCACCAATTGTAGGAATTATGACAGTTAATGTGCTCAAAGCACAATGTGATCATGTGCAGATGAATCTCAGTTTGTGATATTGATTGAGGGATAAAGATTGGCCAGGATACTGGGAATGAAGCCCTGCTCCTCACTGAAATAATTCCATGCACTTGTTTACATCCATTTTATTTTGAAGTTGCTTCCAAAACACACCAGCCAAAGTCAGGATTGAACCAGGTCTCTGGCATCTTTTGCCATGCAGAATTCCTTAAATATGGCACTGGAGCACTTGTTGTGTTCAAAGATCTGGAGAAGCTATTCAGGCTGTGGTCTACTAGCTGAGAGATTTGTTTGGTGACCCTTGAATTCACTGTATCTGTAGGAATGGATTATGCTTTTAACTACTTGACAAAGGTGCAGCAGTGTAATTGAAGCAGAGTATCTACTGACAATATGATCACAGCCATTGAGCTGAAGGTAGTATATAATGTGTGACTGCATTCCGCTGAAGTGCATTATAAGGCAATCAAGATCAATTTACTCAGAAAACAAAAACAATTTAAGGGGCAGAGGAAAAGACACTACAGCAACTTCTCCCAGCAATGGAAACCAGGGCTTGGCTTTGAGGAATGTCACATTGTCCAGTGCACAAATACGAGCAATGAATTGGTACATTTACCTGTCTAACTTGCATAGAACTTGTAACTTGTCAACAGTCCACTTGTCCAAAGAAGTGCATGCTGATTTTTATGCTCCACATGAGCTCCCACCCTTCGTACTTCATCTAAACCGATCAGCACAAATTCCTTTTCCCTTCTCCCTCTTCTACGTCCAATGTCTTTCCCGTAAGTACAATGATATCACTCACCCTGTCTACTCCAGACTTCAGTCACTCTTTGTGGGAAAATATACTTCCCCTGAATTCCTTATTTGATTTATTAGTGATTGTGTTGCATTCACATTGAAGAAATATTTTACAGATGACTCATTTTGGATGGTAATTAAGAATCAATCATATTACAATGCATCTGAAGTTACATATAGCCCCAAAATGTCTCACCCCCCCACCACATCACCTCTTTATACTAGCTATCTCCCTTCTCCACTGTGTCCTTGATGCAGGGTCTCAACCTGATATGTCAAAAATTCCTTTTGCCACTACAAGATGCTGCTTGACCTGCTGAGTTCTTCCAGGATTTTGTTTTTTGATTCCTTCAATCAGCCCTGATTGGGGTCTTTCTTGCTTCTCAGCAAGAAAGGTACTATTAAATGAACTTTTGAGCTCTAGCATTTGCAAGATTAAATTAATATTGCACAGGTGCCCTCACTAACATGATTAATAACAGAACTCTTCACAGATGTGCATGCATATTACATGGGGATAAGTACTCCTAATTGATCTGTCTGCCTTGGTTCAGACTTTGTCTCAATAATAAAGATGAGTCCATTTGGTGTCACTGTTAGTACAGGATGAATTTAGCAGCAACTGGCATCACAGCACCCTAAATTGCAGAAATCAATTGCTGTTGTAGTCTACACTTTTGGACTCAACATTGAAATGTTTGAAATGGTGTGAACTAGCCTTATATTTTCACTTGTTTCCCATTAAAGCCAGCTAAGTAATAATTACTATTGAGAATCCCTTTTAGCACTTAAAAATAGTTTTGCAGCCATCGAGTCTCAATCATTCAAAGAAAATTAATGTTGGAAATTTAAAACTAAAATGTAGTTTTTACCCTTAATTTTTTTATATTATCACCTATCTCAAGCCCTCATCCCTTCTGTTTATTGCAGCCTTTATTTTAGTCTGGTTTATTGTTTAAATTTTGTTTTCATTTTTATACAACTTTGGTTCTGTATGCTCATGAGGAATCTTCAAACTAATTGATTGAAGAACTTCAGTTGGTCAGACTAATAGACCTGAGCCCACTTCAATACACATCACTGATTCTTTGTGGTGGACTATGTACTGAAGTGGACTCCAGATTACAAGAAAACTCTAGTGAAAATGCAATAAGATTTAATTATTTTATCTACCTCCTTCTGTTTTCTTTGTATGCTCACCCCAGCCATGCCTGTTTGATAGTTGACTATCATTTAAGTATAAAGCAAAACTCTTTTTATATAAAAAAAGCCACTTATTTGCCATGTCCAATGCTGCATTTTGAGATTGTAGAAATCTCCTTCCCTGACATGTAACCACTTTGTACAGAGGGAAGTAAAAGCATGGATTGCAGCCAGTAGACACATAGAGAAATGGTTTAATCAAATTACAGTATCTAATGCTTCAAGATTGCTCAGTGCATGAGTGGTTTTATATCATAGACATTGATTAGTATCCTCAAATGTCATGGTATATAATATCCACAATCAATGTTGCCATTCACAAATCCCTTCATTTCCTTTGTGCTTTTGTTTTGCAGGGTAGCTGTAGTTTCTAAATCATTTGAAGGACAAACAGACAGAACTGAAAAATGGTATGGCACACAGTACAAGCAGGAAGCTATTGGTGCTGATGTCATCCACACTGAGTTAACAAAAACTGTTTTAATTGAACTCTGACTCCTTTGTAAGAAGTTATTATTTGACATGCACTGATTTGTGCTATTTATTTTACATTATCCCTTTTTTTGCACAAGAAATTGGGTGCAATAAATCAGGTCACATAGATGGAAAATCATAGTATGCTGAATGTTTTTTTTTCTAGGTGTGAGCAGTTTGTAAATGTGTTAGCATCTGAAGCACAAATGAAGGACAGACTTTGTGTGGTCTTTCAGATTGTATAAATTTACTGTTATTAAAGTGCTGCCTTTATTGCCAGTCTATCATTTGCTATTGTATATGGCACATTTGGTCAACTTCCAAAATGTACAGTTCTTGGAAGAAAAGACAAATGTTTTAATTTAAACTTTTTGTTGTCTTGAAGTATTTAATGATAATTGCAAATCATGTGTTCAATAATTTCAGTTCTGATACAGGGTCTCAATCAAAATCATTGACTTGCACCTTTTGCCTCCACAGCTGTTGCTTGACCTGCTGAGTTCCTCTGTTGTTCTGTTTTTGTTCTAGATTCCAGCATCTGCGGTCTCTTTTGTCTTGTAATTTGCAGACAGTTACTTTATTAGGTTCTATCCTATCAAGAACAAATATAGAGCCCATAGTTTATAGCACTTGTGATAAAGCATAAAGCTTTAACTTTATGCAATGCTATGATGTTGTGGGAACTGTGGAGTTCTGGCAGGAGCAATTTGGTAAATGAGTGGTAGCATAGTATTGTCTTATATTTTTAAATTTCTTCTGCCAAAATGACACTGGAGTTTCCATTATGTATATTCCCAATAGTACCCTAATCTTCACAAAGCATTGCGTTTCATAAATGTTAGAAATTTGTTAATTCACTGGAGTCTCACTTTTTAAAAAAAGAGAATGAAATCTATATGCAGGATGAAACTAGAAAAATAAATGATATATGATGAAGAAATCAATAATGATGCCCGCCTGTTCACATTTTATGCTTGCCCAAACAAACACGAGATGTGAAATCCAGTACATGATATATCCTGAAATGGGCAAGAATTCAAGATTGTTCTGCAACAGGAGTTCTTGTAAAAGTACACCTACCTGGCTGTAATCATCTTGGTTTTCTGCTTCTGGGGCCAAATCACAATTAAACAATTTGGGTCTGAAATAAGCTTTTATAAAACACATTGTACTTTGATTCATTGTTCAGCTGGACATTTGGATAATGACTTCACTGTCTGCATTTAGCAAATCACTGGGATCTTGCATGCAGATTACTTCCCACCACACATGGGTAGACTTAAGTTCAGATGTTGGGAGATGAAGAGATTTTATGGAATTTACTTTTTCAGTTTCAAAATCTGGCTCTTGCCATTTCAGCAAAGAAGAACCTACTGCATCTTTTCAGATGCCAAGGAAGCAAGGCAGTTAGGTGCTCTTTGATTCTCTTTCGTGATAATTTATCATCTTTGTCTACCTGATATTGAAGTTCCAGATTGCCCAGAGAAAAAAAATGTAGTGGGAATTGTACGTAGCCCCCTGCTGGAAGAACATATAAATGTCGAGATTAGATGGTCACATTGCAGAGGCAGTAGTTCCCGTGGTAATTTTTAACTTTGATTTAAAATGGGACAAGCAGACTAGCTTGTATAAGAACTGTTGAAATTCCCCAGCATTTCTGGATCATTTTGTGCAACATATTGTTTTAAGATCAGCAAGGCAGAGCAAGCCATATCAGATTTAACAATGTTCATTGAATCAGATTTAGTTACAATGTAAGAGTGAACAAATTAATTAATTCAATTAATACTCATTACAATGTGATCAAATGTATTATAGCATTCAAAAAAGGAAGTCATAATGCAGACACAAAGATTTTGTATTTAAATAAAGGTGACTTCCATGGGGTGTGACAAAGATCATCTGTTGTAGACTGGACAAATCTATGGTTAAAATGTTTAAACTCAGAAGGCCAGCGGTGGTGTAGGCAGGAGGCAAGGGCTTTATTTGCCAAAAATGCAGTCATGGATGAGGAGGCAAGAAGTTTACTTGCCAAAAATGCAGTCATAGAATTGAAATAGGTCAGGGAACATGTACAAAGAAGGTTGAAAGGTGAAAAAAAACTAAGACATGAGTAGGGAATGTAAAGGAAATTGCTTTCCACACTGAGGATCTTTACTATTTTATTTTGATACATCGAATTTTCAGGAATAATGCCTCTTGAAAGTGATGATGTGATTCTATAAATTAAAACTAAGGAAACTGGAAATACTGAATAATAATTTTGCTTCAATATTCACAGCAGGGTTAGTTTATCAGAAATCACTAAATCTGGTATTGGCAAAATAACAGTGAAAATAATGGTACTACAGAGTGACAAATCCTCAATACTAAATGATTTGCATCCTAGGGTTCCAAAGGATTTGGGAGAGACTAGAGTATAAATTTTTAAGTTCCCTTGATTCAATAACCAGTCCTTAAGATTAGAAAGTTTGCATGTCTCTTGTTTAGTTAAAAGTGAGTGAAGCAAACCAGAAAAGTAGGAGCTGATAGTGCCTAACATCTTTTGTGAGGTAATTGCTCAAGTGTGTAAATAAGTAGGTTAACATTTTTAAAAATTTGAACTGATCAGAGGGAACAATCATGAATTGCAAAAGATAAGTCAGGATTAAGAGCAGGAATTGGGCACTTGGCCACTCAAGCCTGTTCCACCATTTTAATAAGATCATGGCAAATTATATTGTTACCCGAACTCCTCATTCCCATGTGCCAATGGTTATCCTTAAACCTCTTATTATCTATTTGCTTCTGTGTTTAAAAACATTCAAAGACTCTACTTCCACTACCATTTGAGGAAGAGAGTTCCAAAAACTAAACTCTTTGGGAGAAAAAATTTGGCTGCTTCTCAGACTTAAAGGGGCCACTCCTTATTTTTGAACAGTGACCTCTTGATTCTAGGTTCTAGATTCTTCCATAAGAGAAAACAGTGTCATAACCCCTTAGGTTCTTGTTCTTGAAGAAGTGAACAAAGTTGTGGACAGGGGAATATTTATGTGTTCTTGCATGGATTTCCAGAAAATGTTATTTTTTTTCTTGTGAGGTAGTTAGCTAAATTTGAAACTCATCAAGCTAAAACACATTTTAGAAAATCACTGAGTTGCAGCAACAGTAGAAATAATGTGCAAGTACTCAAGTTAGCATCATTGGTATTATGATGTTCCTGAAGGGTCATTGTTGGCGTGGATACCATTCACCAAAGTGGTGAAAGACTTGAATGTTGGTATAACAATTTGTATGTGACATGCAGGTGACACAGTAAGCAAAGTAGATGCATTAAATTACAAATTTATTAATAGATTAAATATATGGGAAGAACTGTGACAAATAAATTTTAGTATATTTATGTGTGAAGTCATTGACATTGGACCCAAAAAGATTAGACTGGCTTACTTTCCAAATTGTGAAAAGCTAGAAGCAAAGGAGCTTGACAGAAATTTGGAAGTCCATATAGGTAAACGATTAGATTTTTAAAAATGCACATAATAAAAAAAGATGAATGCTCATCTTTATGTTTAGAGAACTAGAATTCAGGGAGATAGAGGATTCAGGGAGATTATACTATGTAGCTGTGTTTATATAACACTTCAACTATTGTGAGCAGGTTTAGGCACCATATCTAGGGAAGGATACACTAAATTTGGGGGAGTACAGCAGATTTACCAAAAATTTATTATGGGCTAACTTGCAAGGAAAAATTTCTCAACTTTTTTTTATTCGCACATATTTAGATGTGGTTTGATTGATGTTTTCAAGATATTAAAAGGAATCAAGGTAGATGGAGAGAAACTATTTTTGCTAATTGGAGAGATGAGGACCAGTGAGACAGTCCAAAAGTTAGAGCCGGGCTTTTTAGGAGATGTAGGAAAAACATTAACATGCAAAAGAAGCTGAATGTTTGGAACTCTTCTGAGAATGGCAATTTTATGCTAGGTCATTTGTTAATTTTATCATACTTATGACCTGCACTATCAGCCAGTGAATTGGAGGAGGATGGTGTGTATGACTAGCAACGAGTCTTGCACAGAAGACAAAGCCTATTTACTCATTAAGCAGTCTTTATAAAGCAAGAGAACAAACTATGGCAACCTCTCCCAGTAGAAACAGGATAATAACTGGAGAAAAATAGTGAATGAAAGATAGCTACATTATCCATCTGTGCAGAATTGTGCATATTGAGCTTGATAGATAGGAGTTATGCCATTATCTCCACTCTAGCTGATTATAGTGTTGTCACCAAAAATGGTCTAAATTTAAATCTGAAATTGGTTAGGTGTGTGATACGCAAAGGTATAAAAAGAGCAATGGCAGATATGTGGAAATAGGTCACAGATGAGCCATGCTCTAACTACATCATAGAACAGGTTTGAGGAGATATATGGTTTATCAAGTCCTTTTGTTTTATGTTCCCAATTTCAGGTAGTTTTATTTTTGTCTTCCTGGGACCATCTGAGTCTACCCAATATCTTATTTTGTGGTTATTAGAAAGTCAGTGGTAGATTAAATATCATCTCTGTTTTGATGCCCCTACATTTTGGCCACCAAAGGTAAGGCTTCCAGATCGCCACTACAGTTATTCTTGACCTATTGCACAATTTAGCTGTGAATTTAGGAATGGTGAGAGGGGCCATTGGATTATATTTATTATCAAATCTGTAGAAAATTTTTAACATGTTTTAACTGATATTTTATAGAAGAAAGATTCCTTCACTACAGAAAACAGTTAAATCCTAATCCATGTTCAAGGCAGTAACATGATTTCTATTTATTCTTACAGAAATGGCTGAATGCAGACTTAAATGGGAAGTTTAAATTGCCTGTTAAAAATGAGTTCATTCCTACGAATTTTGAGATTTTCCCTTTGGAAAATGATGCTGCAGCATTTCCGTCTCTGATTAAGGTAAACTACTCAATCTCTAGAAATGTAAATGGGTTATTAGAGTTGAAAAAATGTGGCATTGAAGTGATAATGCATGTTTTTTTATTTCTATAAATATAGTCAGTGTTATTTTAAAAACCATGTTTCCAAAGTTTGCTGAAACAGTTGATGAATGTTAGTTTAGATTTGCTTAGCCTTTTGTTGGTAAAATATGGTTAGACCAATAATGGTTAATAAAAAATTGATAATAAAATTTAATCAGATTTGATGGATCATGTTGGGAATTTAAATTTCTTGTGAGGGAGGTGGGGATTTGGAAGGTTTTTTATTAAATTAATGCTGATGTGAATGAATGCATCACTTATTGCCGTGGCCCCAAATCCAGAACAGTTTGATAACTATGCATCTGCAATATTTTGCGTTTGAGTTTGTGACCATGTTTGCAAGATACTTTGAATTTCCTGCACTGCATTAATACCAATTGCTATAACAAGATTATTTAAAAAATATCTGCAATACTCGAATAATACACCTAAAGCTTTGTGTCTTGCCTCTTCTGATGATGTCATGGCAACAGACACACAAACCCACCATAGCTGCATGAATTGCTCAATCAGTATACATGACACCAAGGATAAATTAATATAATTAATTTGGCTATATTGGAATAGTTTTAAAAAAGAAATCTAGTGTGTGGCAATGTATCACATGGACATATTCATGATTTGTATTTGTTCTTCATTGCATAGACTATGATTAGTTGTCAGTTTATAGTCAGTTATGTAAGACTTTAGAAATAGGAGCAGTAGTATGCTGTCCTTCACCTTGAGCCTGCTTTACCATTCATCAAGGATGTGTTTTGTACCCCAGCACCATATTTAGAAACTATCCCAATATGCCTTGATTCCCTTAATTTCCAGATATATATTGATCTTTATTTCAAAGAACTCAGTGACTGCCACAGCTTTGTAGAGTAGATAATTCCAAAGACTCTACTCTTTGAAGAAATTTCTCCTCATCTTGTTCCTAATCAGTCTACCCCTTCTGAGACTGACTGTACCTGCTGGTTCTAAACTCTTCAGTTAGTGGAAAAATCTCCTTGCATCCTACCTGCCAAGCCCTGTAAGAATTTTAAGTTTCAATGAGATCTCCTCTTCTAAACACAGAACAAGGGCCTAGTTTGCGCCGTCTCTCCTCATACAGCAAATCCTCATAGTTCCTGAAACCAGCCAAGTGAATCTGCTGGATTCCCTCCATGACAAGTACATCCTTCCTTGGATAAGGAGATCAAATCTGTACGTAGTAATCCAGATTTGGTTTCAAGGCCCTATATGATTGCAGTAGGACTTCCATTCTCCTATGTTCAAATCTTTTTTTGATTAGATTAATACACCATTTGCCTTCCTAATCTCTTGTTATACCTGCATGTTGGTTTTCAATGACTTGTGTACAAGTAACCTTAGTCCTTTCAGTATCATCACTCCCCTATTTCTCATTGTTTAAAAAATAATTTATGTTGGACTCCTCAGTTATGTGCACCAAAGTGAATGACCTCTTACTTTTCTATATTAGATTCTGCTTGCCATGTTTTTGCACATTCACATATCTCATTCATATCCCCTCAACGTCTTCATACATTTATCTCTGGACTCTCAATTCCCATGTAGTGTAGTATCATCAATAAACTTGGAAATAGGACATTTGGTCCCAAATTACTGATGTCGATTACTAGGTCCTCAGCAATCTCCGTGGCATCCACTAGTCAGTGCATGCCAACCCAAGAAAGAGCCATTCATTCCCACTCTTTTATGTGCAATAACCAGTTCTCCATCCATCTCAGTGTATTATCCCAATTTCATATGCTGTAGACCTACTGACCTCTGTGTGGGACCTTATCAAAGGCCTTTCAGAAACCAAAATACATGACAATCACTGGCTCCCTCTTATTTATTCTACTAGTGATGTTCTCAATGAACTGGAGCAGGTTTGTCAAATGTAATTTTTGTTATTATAATGATAAGTTTACATTTTACCTTGTAATTAATGCAAGGCTTCTTTCATTGCATCATTTGAACATCATCATACTTTTGATGAGAAAATATCAACTGAGCTAAAAGTTTAAGCCAACTCCATGCCAGTGTTTATAATTCACATTGATAGGATTGTGCCTAATCAAATTTTATTGCCCTTTATGAAAGGAGTTTTAAAATGTTCTAAAATGTAAAACTAATGACATGAGAGAAATTGGTGTTTGGTACCCTCTATATTTAAAAAGATTTAAACTGAAATAAAATCAATAATATTTTGGAATAATTATCATTTTACACTATTCCCATCGTACAGTGTAAGCCACTCTTATTGATAAACTGTTATGTGAAGAAAGGTAATCTCTCTTACGTACAGTGTAAGCCACTCTTATTGATAAACTGTTATGTGAAGAAAGGTAATCTCTCTTAGTTGCAGTTGCTTACATTGAAAAAAGATGGTCATTTGTCTTCTCAAGCACTACAGTAAATGACTAATGAACTGTATTGAGGTTCCTTAACTCTAACAAAGTTCGTGAAGTGCTCGTAAAGATGCCAAGGGTTAAATCTGTTTTAAATTTTGTATGGGTTAATTCCTGAATGGTTTCTTATGTGCACTGGCACCCTACTGAGTTCTGGTATGTTATTAGAGCTTTTGGTTCTACTGTTGGAGCACTTGTGGGTAAATATCTGCCAATAATTTAAAAAGGCATCCACTGGGCTTGTGTGTTCTGTACGAGGAACCTGGAACAAATAATGGTCACTGGTCAGTGAGCTTGTTACTATAGAGAAATACAAGTGCTGTGGAGAGCTGAGCAGCCAAAGAAAGAAAGGGAGAAGAGAACAGCTTCCATTCATATCCAACAGGAGGTGGTGATATAGTCTAGGATCCAGGTGGCCTCACAGCACAGCAAGCAGCCACTGCTAGCACCTTAGCATGGTCTGCATTCATATGTCCAGCCAGGTTACAGCATCTCCTTGCTGAGCCACGTCTGTGTGTTCAGTGACTGTACTGCTTGCCCCAACTACCCAACACCAGCAGTTGTGGACGATTCATTGGTATGAATGTACAATTAGAGGGTAGGGATTCGCATCAGGTTCCTGGCACAACACACTCAATAACACATCGTAATATAATGTTATAATGACCCCATTTGGCATTGATTTCTTTACCATTGTTGTTCCTGAATATGCATCCTGAGTGCTAAGTAAGATACTAGTGTACCAGCAAGCTAATGTGTAGTAAAAATATGTTTGAAGTTCTCTGTTTTATTTCATTTGGTCATTTTGAATTTTTTTTAATAGAATCACTGGAATTATTTGCCACATCTACTTCATCAAACACCCTCAAAATTTCAAGTACTTAATCTCTTTTTTGATCTCCTTTGTCTAATTTTTTAAAATGCCTGTATTTACACCAAATCTCTGGTTGCACTTGAGTCCTCTCATTCCTGATTATGATGTGTGAATCTCTTCTCCACTTCTTCAATTATGTTGCACTTCCTGAAGTAAATATGCCCAAAATAAAAACCAAATGTTTCAGTATTCTGTTCCTCCTGTTTCCACAGATGCTGCCTGCCTGCTGACTGTCTCCAGCATTTTCTGTTTTCAGATTTCCAGTACCTGCAACATTTTGCATTTTCATTAAATACACCCAAAATTTGGCACAATATTTTAGCTGTGGCCCAAATGATACTTGGAAGAGGTTTAATATTAATTTCAAAAGAAAACAAAATCTAACCGAGTGGCTGACTAATGTCTACGGCTTATTTGATCATCTGTTCGTTTGACGTTTTAGCTTTCATTATATTTTTGTTAGATATTTTGACAGGTGAGGCTGTAAACCAGATGTTAGAATGCTTATTTTTTTAATAGTGAAGTTGCAGTGTCATATTTTCTGATTTGATAATCTTTTTATTGCAGGATACTGCCATGAGCAAAGTGTGGTTCAAACAGGACGACAAGTTCTTTCTGCCAAAAGCATGCTTAAACTTCGAGTTTTTTAGGTATGTTCTTCAAATGGTGATAAATTCTAACAGCAGAAGTAATAATGTGTAATTCTTAAATATCAGTAAGGAAACTATGTTGAAATTGTAAATCAATCGGTCAGTTGCTGAGAAATGAGATTGTACATTAAAGCAACACTTATCATTTAGAGGTATGTGCCATTGAATGCCAGTATGGTTTGTCATTCAGCATATTTGAGCCAAGAACTTTGTGACTCAAGTACATAAATTTCAGAGGATAATCCAGTGCAGTCTCAAGAGTGTGTATGCTATGTGGAAGATGAGTTTTTAGAATATGTATCCTCCATTGAGTGAAATTTGTAGTCTTTTGCAGAGAATACAAAAGAAAAGTAAATAATTGCCTCAAAATATACAGAACGCTAAATCACAGATGTGCAGCAATTCAAAATGATGGGTGCATAAGTTTGTACAGTTTCAGTTCGTATACCAAGTCCATTGGCAAGAATTCAGTTACTATACCATGGTTTTGTAAAAAAAAATGTTCATTCAGGATAGCAAATTGATAACAGGCATACCTAAGAAAGGAACAGAAAAGAAATAGAAAGTTTCTCACATGGCGGATGGGTAGCTAAGACTTATTGGCTATAATTCCCATGTCATGTAGGAACATCAGGATGCTTCACGTGTCCTGGGGACCAAGAATGTAGAAAATGACTGAACTTAAGCCAGGATTTCTGAATTTGAGGGCATTTGGACTCTCTGTAGAGCATTATGGAGTCAGAGATTCCTGGATCATAGGTTCCAGGAAGTGGCCACCTACATTGGGATCAGTTCTAGATGAATAGGTTGTGCTTCCGCAGGACCAGAACCATTGTTCCTAGAGAGGTTAAGGATGTTTAAATAGAACAAGTGGTACCAGATAGAAGAAGATTAAAAGATGCTGAGGAATTAATAATTGGACTTGAAATCAATATATGTAAACAAAGTATGGTAAAATGCAAGTATTAGTGGTCACATGGAATATGACACAGTTGCATTAACTGAAACAGGACGCGAAAAGAAGACAAACTGAGGAACTTGGTGGCTCAGGCAGCATTTGTGGAGGAAATGGGCATTCGACATTTTGGGTTGAGACCCTTCTGGACTGATGTAGGGTCTCAATCTCAAATATCAATGTATGTTGGAACTTGTTAATTTCAGCATTTGATTCAAGTAGGATGGTAGCTGTGGTCCTATTGTATACCTAATGATGGTCAAAAATAAATTGCTGAATTGCATTTGTTTTGTATCCTTCACAAGTTCAAAACATCCAAAGTGATTTTCAGACAATTAAATGCTGATGAAGTATAGTTCACTGATGAAGCCTAATGAACTGAGAAAAGAAAAAATTCCAATGCTTCTGTGTTCATACCATTGTTTTAAGAAGTCCCAAAAGAAGTGACAGGAAAAGACAAGCAAAGCACAGTATGTTGATGTAGAAGTTTAAAGATCTTTAGTAAAAGAAAAAGGAATTGAGATGTACAATTTTTTTTGCCTTCAGAATAGGTGAGTTTAATTTGCATGTTTTACTTTTGACATTTTTGCAAACATTGAGAGGATACTTGAATAAGTGTGGCAGTCACAATTATATAAAATTCTATCATATGAACAAATTAATAGATCATATGAAATGTTTTGACATACATTTCACATTTATTCAGTTAATTGCCTGTGCCATTGGTGTGTTTCCTATTACTTTTTATTACAGAGTTTAAGCAGCTCTATTTTTCATCTGTATCAAAGAACAGATTTTATTTTTAATTTGCTCTCAAGTGATGGTCAAATTTGACATTGACATGTTGGTTTTATTTTAAGTACTTTAGCGGTTATTACATTTTGGATCCACTTATGTGTGGAAGTGCAAAAGGAGACAATGGGTTGAACTGTACATATAACAGGAGTATTATTTGTATTTCTTTCTTACCTGCTGTTAGCTAATCAACTTTATTGTGCCTACCCATGATTCATTGAACTGCTTATTTCACTGAGGTTGCAGATAATTGATGACATGGGTTCTAAAACAATTAAACCTGCCCTCTATTGCTGTCCAACTTGGAGCTAATACTTGAGCCCATATAGTTAAAATGAATTTTCATGGCTGACCAGAAAAGGAGAGAAAAATAAATGACAAGCAGGTCAACCACAACCAGCCATTCCCAGTAAAGAATTTGTAACATTTGGGTGGAACTGCACAGGTATTAGAGAAAGCTTTAAAAACTATAGAGTGATTTCTTAGTGAAGCATATTTTCACTGATTCTGTAGATTTTCTCAGAACAGCACTGGCATTCCATAAACCAATTATCTCCTACTTTAAGTATATTGCACAAAATAAACTTTTAAAAGTTTATTAAAAGTTGCAATTTAAAATCCAAGATTATTGAAATGATGAAAATTGGAACATCAGTTCTTATTTCCAGTTATGCTATTATAACAGTTGTAATAGTTGTGCTATTTCCAACATTTGTGTTGTGAGTTAGAAAAATTCATGCATTGAAAATGTTTTCAGTTAATTTATGTAATATGGTTCAGGATTTGCATAATACTTTTACAAAGATTTAGTTATTTGATGGGATGGAGGAAGAATCAAATGTTTCACTCATCATTTACATAGCTATATGTTCAGGTGATAGTAAATTTAATTGACTTGTAATAGTTACATTTTTAGACCCAGATTTTAATATTTGGCATATTCTCTTTCAGCCCATTTGCTTATGTGGATCCATTACATTGTAATATGGCCTATTTGTATCTTGAACTGCTGAAAGATTCCCTCAATGAGTATGCATATGCAGCAGAGCTTGCTGGCTTGAACTATGACCTACAAAATACAATCTATGGAATGTATGTAAGTACCCAAATTCAGTGAAACAGCAAAGCTCTATATTTATCATCCTTAAATTTTTACTTTTGTGTGTACCTTTTTTTGTTACCTCACTGCAACCTTACCTCCCCACTATTGATGATTACTCTTCCATTAAGTAGAACATTATTTAGCCATGGGGCTGCATATACATACTCTTCAACCATTTGTTGACCAGGTGTCATGTCATCGTTGTTGAATATCAGCCTGTGAACATGGAGATAATTGCCACATTTATCTTTTTGTTTTCTTCTCGTTAGTCCCTACATTTATGCTGACCCTCTTCATTGCAACCTGACATACCTATATATCAGGTTATTGAGGGATGATTTAAAAGAGTATACATATGCAGCACGCCTCACAGGCTTGGTATATACGCTAGTTCCAGCAATGAACTCAATTCTTGTAAGTAGAGCGGGAAGAGGTTCCTGCTTGAGATTAACCAAGCTGCTTGCAGTTTATGCGTGAGTTTTTAATTGCATGTTTAAACTTAATTACCATGCATGAAAGTTGGATTTGTGGTGGATCCGCAAATATCCAGTGTGTGAAGAAGATGGAATTCATTAATATAATTCATGCCACAAACTGTGTGCTTTATTAATTCAACTATCTTTGCATGTGACTTTATATTTTTGGTATATTTTGATATTCCAAATTATTTTTGTATCTTAAAATGGGCTTAATTTGCATTGGCACAAAACAGTATTAGACTTTCTATCTATACCTACACTAAATGACTGAGAAACATGCAAACACTAACCCAGTTTGCAAGCTGGTGTGATCGCTTTTTAGCTCCCTAGTTGTCTGGCTTTATTCTAAGCCACATCCAGTTTTCAACAGATCAGTAAAGGGTGTTTCCAAGGGCTGAAGTGACTAGCTTCAGCTCTCCAGATCATATTTTGAGAGAAATGTGCCCCATGTTTGTACTGTTCAGCTATAATGGGATATATCTAACTACACACAACAGTAAAGATGCATGTATACTGAAACCACATGGGTAGAAATATTAACATTCAGCATTCACCTCTGTTCTTCAAGCTTTATTTAATTTGAACTGCCTTGCAATATTTCTTACATGAAGGCATGAAGTGTCTTAACATTGAAGTCCTTATCTAGAAATGAGCCACTCAGCTATGGATGGTTATCATCTTTTTGTCTGGTTTCCATGCTTTTTTACTTTTGCTAGTTGGGATACTTTGATCTCTTTAAACTTTTTTTAAAACATTCTAATAGTATGACTAGATGTTTTTACTCCTCCACAAGTTACAGTGGCTTTCTATTTATGCTTTTGTTCTTGTGGTTCTTCCTAAAATGCCTTACCTGACCCTTTATCATGTCAACTCGCTACTGTCTACAATTCTCATTCTGTTTTCTGCGCTTCCTTCAGTATTTTAAACAAATTTTGATATATCCTCAGGACCTATTTGTCAAAAAACAAATCTGGAGAGCTGAGGATACAGCACTAATACTTGAACACACCACTTTCAACGTTTATAAATACTAATCCTCCATCTTTTGCTCAATTGCTTTCTTTCTTTTTATTTCTCTTTTTATGTTGTTCATTTCTTTTATCAACCCAATTGCTTGGTATTTTAAAAAAAAGTCAAATATACTACTTTAAAAAACCCATATAGCCTTTCATGTTCATCCCATGTCTGTTGTTGCTCAATTTAATCCTTGACAACTTGTCACACTGAACCAATTGGTCTATAAATACCTGGCTTATGGCTTTCTTCCATCTTGAACTGTGGTATCACAGTAAGGTGAACTGCACTAGAGGATTGGAAGGTAATCATGGTTTACCTCCCTTAACTCGTGACTGTGTATTGTTTGTGTTCACTGCTGTGTATATTATTCAAATTGACCAGTTAAAGCTTTTGCTGTTATGTGACTTTTGTCATTCACAAACTGCTAACAAAATGTTAATAAGATTGCCCTGATAGATATTTTTGTACTCTTTAGAAATCAAGTTGTTTTCTTTTTCCTGAGTGGTGGATTTGGAGAGGGAATTTTTGTCATTTGGTTACTCTGATGATGTTTAAAAGTTTAAAAAAAACTCTTCTCTCGATCCTTATTATATACTAATCGATCCCTCATAAGATCAAATTGCATTATCCAATTTTTTTTTGAAATTCTATCGACTACATTTGGTGCTTTAATAAATTTTTGAGAGTTGACATAGAAGAGTTTTAACTGCACTGCCAGCAGCAGGATGACTGTAATAAATATTGCTCATTAGTATTTGTCCATTTTCTTACCTTGGATTGAAAACTGACACAGTCACATCAAAATTGAAATTCCTGATTTTTGAGTCAGTGACAATGAAAAAATGTAGATGAATTTCCAAACTCCATGGAGAAATTGCAGGTAGTATTTCCATGCTGCCCTTGCCCATGTGAGGAAATCATGGGTTGAGAGATGTTGTTAATGAAACTGGAGTATCACTAACGAACCTTATAGATGGCACATTACAGAAGACAAAATGTTTAGGGTGCCACTTATGCAGCCTGCTTTGTGCTCGATTAACGTGAAGTTTCTTGAATGTTATTGGAACTGCATCTAGGCAAATGGACAATATTCTTAAGCATTCCTGATTTGTGCACCAAAGGTGGTTTTGGAAGTTGAGAGGCAAACCATGAATTACAGAATATCAAATCCACTGTACATTCTAGTCAGTTGTTATTCAAAGTATGTTGTTAATGGGGGAATTTAAGAGATTTCTTTTACTCGTGTGATGTGGGAATTGTCATTCCTAATTGATTTTGTAAAGATGGGTAAGGAACCTTGGAACTTGGTTCTGTTTTTAAAAGTGTTTGCATTGGGAGTTCCAGGACTATGAAGGAACTATGATATATTTCTAACTGGGAATTGTAGGTGACACAGGGAACCTGCATATCATGATACTCTTGACTTGTGCCTTGTAGATGATGGAAAGATCTTGTTGCATGGGTATTGAATCACTTGCCACAGGATACTGAGTCTCTGATCCACTTACGTAGATTGTCATGGGTGACCAAGGCTGTTGCTTACATAGGAGTCAATGATCATAATGTCTTTGAATGTCAAGACTATTTTCATTGTGAAGAACTTCTCAGCCCATACTTGAGGATGGAATGGGTCTTGTATGCAAGCATGAATTGCTTCATTTTCTGAGGAGTAACCTGTGAATCTGAACATGATTCCTATTTTTGTGCTTGTGATGGGTCTTTGATAAAGTAGCTGAAAATGGTTGGGCTTCTGACACTATCGTGAGGAACTCAGTTGTGTGGATTATAACTCCAGCCAGTGGAGCAGTTTCCTCTCAATTCCCATTGACTTCAGTTTTCCCAGACCACCTTGACACCATACTCAAATGCTGTCTTGAAGTAGAGGACAGTCACTTTCACTTTTCCTTTGTAATTCAGCTCTTCATTATATGTTTGACCATGGCTGAAATGGAGCTGAGTGGTCTAGGTGACTTCCAAACTGGGAATTGGTGAGTGAGTGCTTGATTTTAAGAGTAGATTGATCTTGTAGCAAGTAGTCCTCATTTTAATGTATAGTATGTACCAGGACATTTTGCTATGTTGCAGCTTAGCTAGAAGCATGGCTCTATCTTGCTGAACAAGCCTTCAGCACTACAACTGGAATGTTATCCTGTAGCCTAGCTGTATCTAGTTCTCTTAGCATTTTCCTCCGTTCAAGAAGAATGAATCAAATTGGCTGAAGTCCAACTTTTGTGATGGTGCAAATCCCAGAGGGAAGTTTTTTTTTATTAATCAAAATAAACCTTATTCATAATAAAAGACAAACTATTTACAATAATAAACCAGTGCAAACCTTTACATTCATGTACAGATCAATCATTAGTGCTACTTTTTATAAAAACCAGAGCATCGATGCCACTCATGTGGCTCCCTTGGGTGATACCCCAATCCCATATTTATAATCTTTTAAGGGGCTTCCTTGCCTTGCCCCGCCCCTCCCTCTCCAGTGTCAGAAGAACCCCACACTGTTGTCCTTCCCCACCGAGCCCTTGCATTGGTGGCACCCAGCTTCAGTGCAACCCTCAGCACATACTCCTGCAGCCTGGAATGAGCCAGTCGGCAACATTCCCCTATGGACATCTCACAGTGCTGGGAGACCAACAAGTCTCGGGCAGACCAAAGGGCGTCTCTCACCGAGTTGATGACCTTCCAGCAGCAGTTGATGTCCGTCTCTGTGTGTGTCCCTGGGAACAGCCTGTAGATCAGAGAATTCTCAGTTACACAGCTGCTGGGGATGAAACGTGACAAGGACCCTTGCATCTTTCACCACACGCCCACAGCCCGCAAAGAGGTGGATGATATTCTCGTCCCCAGCGCAGTCCTCCCAGGGGCAGCGCGCATTGGGAGTGATGTTCTGACTATGCAGCAAGGATCTGATTGGGAGGGCCTCTCACCACCAGCCAAGCGAGGTTTTGGTGCTTGTTGCTGAGTTCTGGCGATGAGGCATTCTGCCAGATGTTCTGGACAGTCTGCTCAGGGAACCACCCCACAGTATTCATCGAGTCCTTCTCCTGCAATGTCTGCAGGATGTTCTGTGCTGACCTCTGCCTGATGGACTTGTCGTCAAAGATGTTGGTCTGGAAGAACTTTTCAGTAGTGCAGCAACGTCCAGCTGACTCTGGCATTGCCCGCCAGCAGAGCCAGGCCAATCCTTCAACACCAGCCACAGGTAGAACCTTGGTACGTAGTGACACTTGGTGCCCATGTACTTTGGTTCCAAGCACAGCCTGATGCAGCCACAGATGAAGGTGGTCATCAGGATGAGGGCAACATTGGGGACCCCTCTGATGCTCTCATCCTTCCTGATGGATTTGGCAAAGGGTTCTATACAGCACATAAACAAGCCCAGAGGGAAGTTGAGCTTGATCATCCACTCAAGAATTCTGGCTGAAGGTGGCTGTGAGTCTTCAGCCCTGGTTTTGGCAATTATGTGCTCTGCCATTATATTAAGGATGAAAAACCTTCTTGGAGCCTACTTTTCTCATTAGCTGCTTAATTGTTTGCTGCCATTGGGATTGTAGAAATCCAGTTTTGATATGAAAATTTGGTTGTGGGGTTGTTTAGCTATGTTGAATTCTGTTTCTGATATTTAGCATACGTGTATGTCTCAAGGTGGAGATGGTCATCAACTGCCACTTCCCTGAAGTGAATATTTCCTGCCACTTTACAGTCAAGCCTGAATGTTGGCCGGGTTTTGTTGTATGCATGAATGAAACTCCTTTATCTGAGGAATTAAAGATGGGACTGGCATTATATATTTATTAGTGAACATCTTTGTTTTTGACCTTTTGATAGGATTAAGGTAATCAATGAAGTGGCCTAAATTGGTTGGCCTTATAACATTACCTTGAGGAACTCTTGAATTGGTGCCCTGGCACTGGAATAGTTGAATTCCAAGAACATTCATTGTGGATCTGCCTTGTGATAAACATAGACAAGGATTGTGATGGAAGAGACTAGTATATTGGCTGAATAGCACAATTTTGTCTGTGTTTTTGTTTGAGGAGTCTGTGGCATGGTACTTCCAACTTAAGCATGTCTTTATCTGTTAGAGGTGGAACCTTTGAGGCTTAATATACAAATTGTCTTTGTGCTTTTGAGTCCACTATCTAGGTCAGGGATGGATAGTTCTAATTGTTTGGTAATATTGAGCGAATTGATGGATCACGTCAAAGGACATTTGAAAGTTAACCATATTGCTCAAGCTCTGAAGTCAAGTAGAAATCAGACTGGGTAAATATTGAATAGTTCTCCTCTGCTGTTTTTTAGGATAAACCAACAGTTTTATTGTTATCATAACTGACACAGGCATGATGGCTGCTGATGTTTCTTTACAACACCCATGTGGTAACTGGACCTTTATGTGAATACAGATGGAGGAAATTCAAAATGCATGATTTGAGTTCTCAACATCTGAGGATTTTGGTCTCAGTGGTGATTTCCAACTGGCCCATTCAAAACGTGTCTTTGGCTAGCATAGTGTACTTTATCCATTTCAGGACAAAAAGGCAGTATTTAAAATATGAAATTTCTTGATTTTTTTTTCCAGGATATTTTGTGATTTAGAGTTGCCAATGTTTTTTCCTTTCATCTTTGAGTAACTCACTTTTGGTATTTTGTGCACCTCAGGCAGGCTCATCTAATTCGATTTTGTGATGTTTTCATTTTTCCCGAAGGGACAATCCTGATGTAATTCTGCTTCCTTTATCAAGAGATCCTTCTTAGAACAGGGAAATGTGAAAAAAAAATTTGCAAAACATTGCTTGGAATACAACATCTGTGTTGCAATTCTCTTGTGGTACTAAAGGGGCTGATGAAATTGCTTAGGTATCTTCAGTTGGCTTTTGTAATATTGATAACTATTCAAGAGGAATCTGCAAGGAGAATTTGTTATTCAAGGGATCGGGTAAAGCAATAAGGGGTAAAGGAGAGCAGCATTGTTTAAATTGATTAATTGCAGATTATCCTACAATGTGATTTTTTTTGGAGCCAAGATAACATGCGGCATAGAAGCACATCTGGTAGAGCTGCTGCCTTGCATCTCCAGCAGCTCGGGTTCAATCCTGATCTCTGGTAACGTGTGTGGCATCTGCACGTTCTATCTGTGACTGTGTGGGATTCCTCTGGGTGTTGCTGTTTCCTCCTATGTTTCAAAAATGTGTGGGCTGGTAGATCAATTGGCCACTGTAAATTATCCTTCAGTTTGAAGGTGAGTGATAGAATCTAGAGGGAGTCAGTTAGAATGAGGACAAAATAAAATGGTATTAGTGTAAATGGCTGGCATAGACTCGATGGGCTGAAGGGCTTGTTCCTGTGCTGTGCAACTCTATTAAAAGAAAGCAAAGCTTTTGATCTATTTAATTTGGCCATTTAAGGAAATTTTCTGTTTTTAAGAATCTAATATGGTTACAAATACATTTCAAGCCATAATTAATGACCTTTTCTCCAACATTTTCTGTAATTATATAAGTGATAATGTATTTAAATAAATTGTGCAAATAACTGGAAAATCTCTGGGTGTACACTAAATTTAATGTCAAACTTTTTGAATGTCTTTTGAATTTTAGCTGTTTGTTATTTCTTTCATGAAAAATCTCAACAGCTGTCTGTGAAAGGTTATAATGACAAGCAGCACATAATTCTTAAGAAGATAATAGAGAAGATGGCCACCTTTGACATTGATGAGAAGCGATTTGAAATAATCAAGGAAGCAGTAAGTTGTCATTCATCAAATATCTTGTCATTATGGTAAACAAGTTGAATCATTCCTCCAATTTTTGTAATACTTGTTTAAAAAAAATTAAATTTAAAACAGCATCAAACAAATTAAGAGATTCCCAGTTTTATACTTTAGTGATGTAGAACAGCCAAAGGGGAGCATTTGCATGAAAGATTTACTTAAAGTTTTAAGTACATTGTATTGAAAGAGTAATGGAGAATCTGTGTAATGAAATTTGATTTCATCCCAGATTTCAGTTCAACCCAGAAGAACAAAGTACACAGACACTGAATAAGAGATGCGGTTTACTGGTAGATCATAATCATCTGGAGTTATTTTATAAGAAATGTGAACTATAATATGCAACTGTGGAAGAATGGAATAGTGGAAGGGTATCATCCTAGATGACATCTAAGTTTAAGTTATAAGAAGAAAGTTTATTCTAAAATAACTAGGTGTATAATGACATTCGTAATGGATGTCTTCTGTTTTTCTCTCTTTTTCTTAAATCGAGGTTAGAATATGCAAAAATTCAGTGCAGAGGCTGGCACAGTGGCTGCCTCAAAGTGCTAGAGACCCATGTTCAGTCCTAACCTTGGGCGCTATGTGGAGTTTGCATGTTCTCCCTTCAATTGTAGGGGTTTATGATATGTGACATCCTAAAGATGTGGGTTGATAGGTTAATTGGCCACTGTAAATTGCCACTAGTATAGAGGTGCGTCATAGAATCTGAAAGGGAAGGAGGAGGGGAGTTGATGGTAGTGTAGGTAGTATAAAAAATGGGTTTAACGTGGGATTGGTGTAAATGGGTGGTTGATGGTCGGCTTGGACTTGGTGGGCAGAAGGGCCTATTTCCATGTTGTATTTTTGTATGAGAGCTGGATATTTCTTGCTTTTGTAGAACCTTTAACATAGTAGTTGCATGTTGTGAGAATTCTCCTTTTGGCATTGACTATATTTTCTGCCTTGTGTCCTTCTGGCTACTTTCTGGGTCAGATGGGACTATATCACAGACAACACTGAAATTAACGTGGAGATGGTTGCAAATACATGGCTAATTGATAGTTATGGAAAGAAAACAAAGTCATTGTTTTATGCCCGTAGCCTTTCGCATCAAGTCATACACATTAAATGAAATAATGTTGAATTGTTTCTCTATCCACAGATGCTGAATTTTTTTCAGCATTTTCTGCTCTTTTTTATTTCAGGTTTCCAGCATCCACATTATTTGTTTTTTGTAGGGTATTTTGTGTGGTGCTATTTTATGTACAAAAGTGACTATATCTCTATATTTGTATGGCCTTCACCTGCTGACTCTTTCAATTCCAAATTAAGTATTTTTTTGTAATTAAAGATTTAA
>JARFYF010000012.1:29932002-29948830 GCA_030265395.1 Rhina ancylostomus | reverse complement strand
ATGTCACTTGTTGTTCTGGATAGCATGTTCCCAGGAGTATCCACTGCTGTTCTGTTATCATTTGCAACCACTTGTGCAAAATAGCATTTTCTGCAGTCACTGCCATGAAAACTAAATACAGATCAAGACTGAATATTGAGGATGACATACACATATATTTGTCGTACATACCACCATGTTTTGGATCAGAAACCTTTCATAGATGCCTGCTCATATCTTCCCTTCCAGATATGGAGTTTTTTTGATTTTGTCATGCAGTGCAAAACAGGCACAACCTTCACATTGAACCAAACACTGAAAGACACTTCTGGTAATTATCAGTGATTGAAATAGTCTCTATTTCAATAGGGCCAATGTGCAGTAATTTAAGTGTTGTATGTATGGATTATCAATTGTTTCATTTTGTGGGCTTTAGGCGTCTGCCATCTAACAAGGACACGTTCTGGGGGTCTGCATCATGAAAAAGGTTGAAAACCACTGACTTAGACAGATTGAGCAAGTGGACAAAAACTTGGCAGGTGCAGGGCATTGTGAGTAAATGTGAAGTCGTTCAATTTACTAGGAAAAACAGAAATACATTATGTTATTAAGTGGTGACAGAGTGGGAAGTGTTGATGTACAAAGAAATCTGTGTTCAAGAACACCAGTTACTGAAAGCAAACATGCAGGTGCAGCAAGCAATTAAGAAGGCAAATGCTTTGTTGGTTTTCATTGCAAGAAGATTTGAATACAGGAGCAAGGACTATAGTTATATAGGACCATAATGAGTCCAATAGAGTATTGTGAGAATTTTGGTTTCCACACTAAGAAAATATATAATTGTCGTACAGGGAGTGCACAAGTTCACCAGACTTGAAACTGTCCTTCAAGGTCACCTTGGTTTGAGTTTAGAAGAATGATAGGGGATCTATTGAAGCTCTTTTATATTTAAAAAAAATTCCTGACAGGAATAGATGGACAAGGGAAGAAGAGGATGTTTCCCCTGGTGAAGGAGGATTCACGGTCTTGGAATATGGGGCAGGACAATTAGAACTGAAATGAGGAGAAACTTTTTAGATCAGACAGGTGAATCTATGGAATTAGCTACCACAGAGGGCAGTAGAGTCATCAGTTAGAGGAAATGCATGTTTCTCTCTATGTAAAGGGCATAACGGGGTATGGGGAAGGTGTGGGAATGTGGTATTGAAAGAGATGATCAGCCAGTATTATATTGAATGGTGGAGTACATTCCAGTGTCTGAATGGCTTGCACCTGCTTTTATTTTCCTGATGTCATCTCCATCTTTTCCAAATCTACTGTGCACTTTCGCCCCCAAGTTGCAACTGTGTTCTGCAGCTTTTACTCTTTCTTTCATTGTTATTAAAATATCCTTCTTGCTTTTTATCACCTCTGACCGCACCCTCTACCTTCATTTTAAAGCACTGCCTGCCACATGTTATTCTATTCGTCAGGACTGTGGTGCCTTCCTGATTTGAATGGAATTTGTCCAGAGGGAACAACTCTCTTTCACATGTACTGGTGCCAGTTTCCCAGGAACTGAGACCACCAATGTCCCACTATATTAGCTATAAAATTAGTCTTCTGATGTCCCTATGCCAATCTTTGCTTGACTTAAGTAATAATGTGGCAGTTTTCCATGTTATTTTAATTTCAACACTATCTTTCCAAACATTCTTGGCAGAACCTTATTTCCTCTTGCATTGAATATAGGGCCTTATGTGGACCCTGATAACTTTATCCTTGCCCTCCCACTTTAAAATCTTCTCCAACCATGACAGATCTTGAAATTCCAGGTCCCAGCTGCAGCTAACACTATTTCCCTCTGATGATAACGTCCTTTACTGCCAAACTTCTTGGTTCATCCATTTGATTGGGCTTCTCTAGCTTGTTGCTATTATTAGTTTGACTGTTATTCTGCACACTTTTCCTGCTGTTTCAGCTAAAGCCACATAGACAAAGACGGAGGTTTCTCTGGCACTGCACTAGTGGCTGGCATACTGCTTGCCTTGAAGTCTGAAATTCTGAAATTTACCATAATAATTAAACTGCCTTTTATGTCCTCTCACCTTCTGCTAGTGTTTGAGGAACCTTGTTCCAGGACTATAATTCTTTTTCACAAAAAAGGTGTCACATCAGACTTTATTTTGAAAACAGGTCCTCCTCAGGCTATGCCAAGGTTCTGTTCCTGTGATCTTTCATAACCCAAACATTTCACAAGTTGGGAAAGCGGCTGCGAATCAAGTTCTCATCTGGCAGAAGGTGCCTGCAGCCCACAGCAGCCAGCAACTCCATCCCACTAGTCTCCCACATGCTCATTCGTATGTACAGGCTTTACATAAGTTGAGTATTTGTAAGCTGAGGAAGATTACTTTCTTATGACAGGGGGAGGTCATTCAGCCCATTGAATCTATACTATCTCTCAAAGCATTCTCATTGGTCCCGTTCCTCCACTTATTTTCCTGTAATCTATTCTCTGTCACATACATTTCCCCATACGTCCCCACCGTCTCCAATTCACATGTCGCTAAGGGCTATTTACAACACCCAGTTAAATTATCAGCATGTCTTTGGGGTGTTGGAGGAAGGTAGTGCACTGGGAGAAACCTACCTAGCACAGGGAGAATGTGCAAACTCCACACAAATAGAACCAGAGGTCAGAATCAAACCCTGATCACTGGAGCCATGAAGCAGCAACACTCTCTGCTGCTCCACTGTGCTGCCCCAAATTAATGTGATACAGAGGTGGCCGAATTCATGCAAGGTTAAATTTAAAAGCAGTAGGTAAAATACTGTTTATATAAAAAATCCTTGTTTACCCACTTTAATCCATACAATCCATTTTATAATTCCCAAAACAAAACATAGAAAAACAACTTCTATTTCTACCAGTGCTTATTTCCCAGAATGCAAATTCTCGTGGCTTCATTGGAGATTAATAGGAGATGCTACATCAAATTTTGCCAGCAGTGTCCACAATTATGAATTAATAAATTTAAAAAAACACTTGGGAGGTATTTACTGGGCACTTGCAAGCAAACGAACAGTGTTGGCAGAAATCTTGTTAGAAAATCACACATAAATTAAGACAAAGAAATAATCTATAAACAGTTCAAAGCACAAAATAGAAAATTTGTCTGAAGTTCCTTTTCATAAAATGATGAAAATCCTTTTGACAAAATGAAAATTCCTATTTTATTGCAATGTAATGGCCAATTGTTCTTCATTTGCAGGAGCTCCTGGCAGTCGATGGTTCCAGGAGGCGCAAGGTCTCTGTGCATGTTCTCTCCCGAGACATGGATTCTTGTGAGTATTTGTAACTCTTTTACTTACTGACTCATAGAAACTGGATTCCATAAAAAACCATCACAAGTGTAAGAATTTTCTACATAATCATCTACGACATTCAGATCTGTTTTTATGTTTAACAGTAGCATCCAACAGCAAAATACTCACTTATATTTTGTCTAGATTTGGCAATATTCTAGGAGTGCTTAACACAGTGATCAACAGCAGCACTATTGGAGGGAATACTTTGCAAATTCAAAGTGTTCCCTCTGGTAGTGCTGCTGTTGCTCATTGTATTACGCTGAAAAAATCATTAAAGAAGGTTAAATAAAGAAAATATTCCAGGAACCTCTGACAACATCTTTAGAAAGAAAAACAGTTAACATTTCGTATCAAAGAAACCAATACAAAAATGTTTATGCATTTTGAAGAAAATATCCGATTGGCTTTATGTTGTTAATGCCATTCCATAACTCTTAATCTGCCCTTCAAGTAATGATGAAAAACAGTTCAAAAGTTATCACTTAGTTCCAGAAAAGAAAATATGAAAAATAAGGGATTATGATAGATGTCAGTTTAGTTCCTATTTGTCCTATGTTACCAAATGTTAACACAAACAATGAGTATGTTCATGAATAAAATTATACTTTGTGCAAGATGCATTTCCTTTAATGTGAAATATTGAGTTTTTTGTAGTAGCTCACCTATGGTTACATGTTGGTTTAAAGCAAAATCCGATTCAATAAAGAAATCTGTGCAGTGAGTGACTGAAATATATTGTCTAGGTCACCATCTAATCGTACTTTGATTTTGACTCGATTAGGTTGTAACATTTTTACCCTTATTGCCTAGAAATAATTTTTGCCTGTCTATTATGTTATGAATAAAAATTGAGTCTGTTCACAAGAGAGTTAACTCCTGGAGACACACCAGCTGTCTGGGTGTGAACAGAATCACCTGCCAAAATACTAAGTGTTTTCCCAAGAACCCTTTGGGCTTAAGACAAAGGAAGTGTATAATACATCCTAGAAATGTTTGCAGCTTTAATAATGTTTGCATAATTCAGCTATGGCCAAATCAATGTCTTATATTTGGTGCTCTTTAGTATAAAAGGCAGTATCCTTTTGAGTATTCCCACATCGCAAAGAATTTGCATGCCCACATCCCTATGTGTTATTGCTGCAGCATTTTAAAGAATGTTACCACTTGGTGTATACTTGCCTTTATGTTTGTAAATTGTCCTTGGCAGTTCTGTAATTGCATGTGCCACCTATTTGCTTACTCCACTAGCCTGACCATCCTCCTGAAGTCTGCTCTTCTTCCACTAACAAGGTGTTACAAAACTTGCAAACTCTTCTTTGGTAAATAAAGCCAATTCTGGCACAATTCATAGGGGAATAACAACACATCACTTCCTGCTTACTAAATCCTGTCTGCAGGACATATTATTCATATGGCTGTGTTTTATTTACTGCCAGTTAACTTGTCCAGGAAGAATTTTTCACCATTATGATTACTTAATAATATGAATAAATTGAAGTTTAAATGAAAGTTTGCTGACCTGTCCAAATCCTCCTCCAGTTTTCATTTTAAAATAAAGTTCTAAAAATGCAGAATTTTTCTAATCAATTTAATTCCAAATGAAAGCCAATAACATTTTTCAGTAATTGAGTGGTTGGGAATTGAAAGTTATATTTTCTTAATCATAAATACACATTGTTTTTCCATTGCTTTAAAACATAGAATTTTGACTAAATGTTCATTAAAGATGTAATTCTGCATCTTCATTACGTACTAAAGCAATTGATTCATTTATTACAAAAACAATAATCATTCTTTTTTATATATTTTAAAATAATCTTCTAAGCACGAGTCATTAATGTGATCACAAATGTAATTCTAGGCCCTGTTATTGAACATGCTCCCTGTCAAAATGATGTCAACTTGACTCCTGCACCACCTTTGCCCCAGGTGAGTAATGTTTTGATCTTGTTTATCCTTTTCCATACTATCATCGTATTGAAAATACCTTGAAGGTTACAACAACAGCAGGTATAAGCTTGGTAACTACTATCCTCTGAATCTAATGTTAGTGGTAGAGAAGATAATGAAAAAAGATCCTGAGGGTCAGAATTAATCCACACTTGAAAATGCCTTTGTTAGGGGAGATCCTATTCTGACCAATTTGATTGAATTTTTTTGAAGAGATGACAAAATGTGTTGTTGAGAGCAGTGCAGTTAAAATAGTCTATATGAACTTCTGTAAGACCTTTGGCAAGGCCCCACTTGAGATTCTGGCCCAAAAGGTTAAAAGTCATGTGTTATTTTTGTGATTGGAAGTCTTTGACCAGTTGTGTACCACAGACGAAAGTTCTGGGATGCTTGCTGTTTATTGATGATTTGGATATGAATGTAAGAGATATGATTGGTAAGTTTGCAGTTGACACAAAAATTGGTGGTAGTTGTTGATACTCAACTTCATTAACTCATTCTCTAAATCTCCAAATCCTTGCCACACAAAACATAACAATGAAACATTTCAATTGACTCGGCATCCACAGTTGATCAGGGGGAGAAGCTTTCAGATTTCTGTTTGTGGAAAGATTGCTTCCTGATTTATTTTCTAACTTGTCTAGCTGCAATTTTATGCCTCCTTGTTCTATCTTTTCCCCATCAGTCATAGTCATACAACATGGAAATAGGCCATTTGGCCCACAATATCCACACCAATGTGTATAAATCCTATGTTCCAGCACTTGGCCTGTAGCCTTCAAGGCCTAGGCAACTCAAGTGCTTGTCTAGATACTTAAATACCATCAGCAGTGTATTTCAGGTACTGGGTGAAAAAGTATGCCCTCAGATCCCCTCTATATCTCTTAGACCTTTCCCTAAATCTATGTCCTCTAGTTTTATTCACTTCTGATAAGGGCAAAAGTTTCCTGCAGTCTACCTTATCTATACCCCTTGTAATTTTATGTTCCTCAATCTTATCCTCTCTTAACCATCTCTTCTCCAAGGAAAGCAGAGCTGGCCTCTCCAGTTTCTCCTGATAAGTTGAAATGTTCCATTCCAGGCAACATCCTGGTGAATCTCCTCTGCACCATCTCCAGAGCTATCATATCCTTCCTATAGTATACTGTAGTGACCAGTGTATTGCAGTACTCCAGCTGATGTCTGACCAATGTTTTATAAAGTTGCAGCATATGTTCTACAGGTTGTTCTGAAGGATGCATACCAACACAATTATCTGCTGCTGCTGGAAGACCCATCAATTCATTGAAAAAAAACCCTTGGGTCTGCCTAAAACACCTGCAGCTGTAACCTAATCTCAAATCAGTAAATTGATCAGACATTATCTGCCTTCTAAACTTGTGTTGGCTCTCCTTATTTGGCTCATGCCTTCCTACATGATCGCTCTCCAAGTTCTCAAATACTTCTCCCTTAATTATGTACCACTCACAGGTGAGTAATTCAAGAGCTTCTGTTGCTTTTTATTTTGTTAGTGACATTTGCTATCCAATTTATTGAATTTTCTTTAACTGTATTTTGCTTTGAAAAGTATCAAGAAGATATTTAATCCTCTTGAATGACAGCTAGTACACTTTGAAAGAAATTGCCAAAGAGTGGAATGCTGATTGCCATTGACATGCCAGTGATACCGAGGCCTTCAACTTTGCTTTCTCCCTTGAACTCCTATTTTATTTTAGGCACCCACCACTGTCGTCCTCATTCATATGATGAAGAGCCAAACTCTGTTTTTTGCTCTGATGTATTATAGGAATGGGCTCTCAATTTTTAATGAATTTTTGTTTGCTATATTTATGTCAAGTTTCTTCCTGCTTTTTGCAGGTTTCTTGATCTTTACCTGTTCTGACAGTTGTCTCTGTCATCTTTCTTTCCTGTACATTTTGTTTAACCCTAACCCCACTGCTACTTCATCAGTTTCATTCTTCAATTATTTCAGGATGAGTTATCTGTCAGTAGTTTAAAAAAATCTGTGTAACTTTTCAGTGTTTTCTTTCTAAATCCTTCTCTAAGTCTTAAATGCTGCACAAAGCAAATAATATAATTCCCCAAAATCTAACCTCCTAAACTGTATTTTTATGTTTTTCTTTAATCCTTGGTGTAACTACTGTTATTAATCCCCAAATGTTACTTCAGTTTAGCTTTTGCAGTCTTAAGTGGTTGTGCACAGTTCTGACATTGGCTGCAATCAACAAAGGGAAGACAGTCAAGTGATTTTGGTCTGTAGATTCTTGTGTAATGTAGAAAATGTAACAACCAATTTGCATATCTGCTTTTGTCATGTTCAACAAAGGATAAATACTGGCTGTGCACTGGAGATAATGGCCCCTCTCTTTGAAATTGTATATAATCTTTTACAACAGCCTTCCAGAGCAGATGGTGCTTCAGGTTAACATCTCATTGGAGAGGCATCAAATTTAACAATACAGCAATCCATCACCAGCTTTTAGTCCATATTTTCCTGATTGGGGCCCATTGCCCACATTTGGCACATGTTCCCCATTCTCCCATATTTGGTTTCTCTCGATTTAGAAGGCCAGTCTTGTTGGTTGAGATGCTCCTGGAACTGAGTGGAAAAACCTCTTATGGTAATAAAGCCTTGGACAATGTATTTGCATGACATCCAGAGAGCCAGAACAAACCATGCCTACAGTTAAATGTTGGAACAGTTAATTTTTCAATACCCTTTTTGTTTCTAATGTTAAATAACAATTAAAAATGATTAAAATAGAAATAATCTTAAAACAGGTTATTAAATTCTTAAAAATAATGTAACCCAAGTTATTAACCTTTTCTAAGTAACTAAAAACATTAAACCAATCATAAATAATTTATATAATAAAGGCAATTTGCTTTATACCTAATGGCTTTGTTATCTCCATTCAAGTAAGAGCTCATGAATTCTGTACCAAGGTTAATATGACATAGGATCCAAGAGGAGATATCCCAGTGTAACTGCAAGGGGATCTTGAGATGCTCTTGCTCCATTTTCAGACGTTATACCAAGTATGTTAGCAGAATGCAACTGGGAAATTGCCAGCAGAATTTGGCCAATTGCTTCAGGCCTCAAAACCTACTGGCATTTTTGAGAAACAGGAAAAGGGGCGGATGATTAGGAACGACGTGAGCCCTTTGAAGATCAGTAATGGTGCTATTGATAATGTAAATAAGAGACTTGTTAAATAATTGCTTTGTATCAGTGTTTACAACAGAAAATGATGAAAAACTAGAAAATTAGGCTAATATCTATTCCTAGGAAATTACTAATGTATATAATTGAAAAGAGTAGGGACAACAATAGAAGATGTAGCCTCATGAGCCGGTTTTTGTGAAATCTATTTTTTCTGTTATGGCCAAAAAACATGCACATTTCACCTAACCCCTCATTGAGATAAGAAATAAATAGCCCTACAATACCGCAAATTATTTGAAAAACATTTGGTTCATCTCATTCAAAACATAATTTATTAACTTGAGCTGTTTTAGAGCTTGGGGATGTTCTGAGAAAGGAATTTTCTGTTGAGAGTTGGTATAGCTTGGAATGTTTTACCTCAGTGGTTGAAGCAAAGATCGTTAAACTTTTAAGGGAAAATCAGCTAAGTTGAAGGAGGTGGAAATAAACTCGGTTACAGGGAAAAGAGCAGAGCAATTAGCAGGATTAGCTTTGACTTATTCCAGCTATTGAACCAGCACAGATGACCTTATGGTGGCTTTGTTGTGACTTTGTTTTAAATCTAACTTTAACAACCTGACCATAATTTTTGTTTTCTAGCCAAGCATCATTGAGGATATGACAATATTCAAGCGCAGTTTACCACTCTTTCCGCTGGCAAAGCCTCACATCAATTTCATGGCTGCAAAACTCTGAGATATGGAATACTGATCCAAAGGAAGGAAGATGTGAATGAAGAACATAAGTGACAGTATTCATTCTGGTGGGAATTGGGGAAACTTTCACAGGAGATCATTTCTTTTAAATGAACTCTTTACAATTAGGAGAGTACAAAGCTATTTAGTTGATCTGCATACTTCTGCCTGTTAAAGGTTCAGCTACCCAAGTGGTGTTTTAAATTACTTGTCCATAGACACTTCACACACAGGATTGGAATTCTACAAAACACTAATGTACAAAGCAGTGAAATAACACTGTATAATACGAATCAAATTTGTGATAGAGCCTTATAATTGAAACCCATCCCATGTTTTTACCTTGTACACAAGTTTTGTAGTTTTAAATTTTTGTGCTCATACAACTAGTAGTAAAATGATGGAAACTTTTTTTTGTCTCAAACAACTTCTGTAATGTTAATATGCCAACCTGCAGTAAATTCAGATATTAAATCCTCTAAAAGTGACTTTGAGTGAATTTGGATCTGTATTTACATGAAACAAGATGACTTCTGCAGTTAAGCATGTTTTCAAGATATCAGATGAGTATGTTTACACAGTGCTGCTAAAGCAGAGCAAATAGAGAATCTGTTGATAGGAAGTCAGACCAGGTGATGCATTTATTCTAAGAACTTGTTGAAAGCCTGATTTTAAAATAGTCTGAAGAAAAGCATTAATACTTCGGGTATATCCAGTAAAATTGTTAAATTTTATAAATCATTCCTTTGCACTACTAAATTCTATTAGAGCAATTAACACTTGTAGATATTTTTGTTAAAATAATAAAGGAGTTATGAAGAAAAAGCACAAAAAATTGGACCCCATTCAAGAGATTTGTTTCCCATCTTTTGTGAACTTGCTATAACAAATGTTGTTTAGCATCTAAAAGACCACATAATCTGAAAACGTCAAAAGATCTCAGTTCTGATGAAAGATTATTGACCTGAAATGTAAACTCTTTATCTCTGCACATATGCTGGCAGACTTGCTGGGTATTTTTAGCTTTTGATTTCCAGCATCTGCAATATTTTGTTTTTTGATCATAAGACCTGTCTTGTGTACTACTGGTGCTTAACACTCAAGTGACATTTGAAGACGCAGTAGCAACTATAGAATTATCGGTAGGAGGGTATTAAAGGCAAGACTGGGGATTTAGCTGACAGCTTAAAGCAGAACAGTGACAGTAAAAGTTATATAAATCATTTGAATATAATCGGAGTATGAGGATTGTTGTAATCACTTGCATATGTGATGGAACTGCATTAGCATCTCTCTGATGTCAACAAAGGTATCAACTGTGAGATCAAGAAAAGAGATTTATGTCTTTGTAGTAGTAGGGTAACTGATGATGCATATTATATATTGCATGACTGTGATTAAAATACCAGGAATCAAAAGCAGAATTCATGAAACCAAACAAAAAACAAGGTGACGGGGCACTATAGCCAAATGAATTGCACTGAGGGGCAAGTTGAAATAATTGTTGCTGCATTTTGTACTATTGGGAGCAGAATAACTACTGGAGTCTCCTCTTTAACATTTGGCAATAGTTAGTCATGAAGTTCTGTAAATTGTTTCCAATTTTACTTGTGAAGATAATTTGATCAAGTTTGTAAGATCACAGTTCCTAAATAAATTCACGTGTTGCTGTTGAACGTGACATTTAGTGCAAAGTCAGTTTTATACAAGGTGCCCTTGTTCTAAATCATGTAAAGACCTTTTAACAAGCTTTGGTAATTGACCCATTTCCTATTCAATTCAACTTTGCTGTAACACTGAGCCGACTCTTATCCTTGTCACCCAGTTTAGCAGCTTACCATGCAAAAGTACAATTATTTCAGGAGGTTTAAGCATCTATTTGTAACAAGTGTGTAGTCAGCAAAGGGGAAAAATAGTTGCCCATGGTAACACTAGATAACTGGAGCACACCATGGTGAAACTAGCCATATCAAGGTCATTAATTTTTAGAGGCTACTTTCGAGATGGATGTCTTTGACGCAAGTGTTGCCTCTGAGCACCCATCCCTCCTTCCTTCTGCTTTTTCCCAACAGCAAGTAACTTCCAGAAATGTTTAGGTTTGCAGAGAATAGTAATGTAATATTTCAGAAGTGCTTATCACCTTGGATTGTGATCCTGTAGAATTTCAAAAGGTGTTCAGCAAATAAATGAATCTTTCCTGTGAGAACATGGCTGACACATTGGGGAAACTCTTTTTTAAATTAAACTATATCTTTGCGTCACATTCAATCAGCAGCAATTCAAAGGTAAAGGATATAGTTTTGGCATTTCAAGTTTACAATATTAGATAAAGTTAGAAATAACTACCCTGATTTTTAAATAATTTAAAAAATATTAGCATACAATTCTTCCACTAATTTCACTTTGCTGATGAGCTAGATAAAATATATATCATATTTTCTTCCAATGCAACAATAGTTGTACATAGGCAATATTGTTAAGGCCAGCAACATTTTTGCATTGTACATACTAAATATCTATTACAAAGTCTTTGGCAGTTTTGAAATTACTACAGTGCAATATATAGACCAGAGAATTAGATAAGAAGATAATACTTGAAAGAGAATATATTTTGGTGTGACAGATGTTTTCTAGTGGGCTCAGATCCTTTGCTGCAGTGATAAGTGTTCTTTACCATGTTTCCAACATTTTACTGACTTGTGTGTAGCAATGCAGTTTGACTCAGGCATATCCATGGATATCCAGTAAGAGGAATCCAAAGATGCAGCTTTTTTCAAGCAATAACAGCCAACAGAGTATCTACAAATATTCAGTCTGTTTTTATGGCTTGTGAATAGATGTATCAATTTTTTTGAAAATGACATAAATTACTTAAACCAGCTTAATTTTGAGGATTTTGGAGTATTTGTGGAACTGGATGCAAAAAGCATAGCTACTGTACTGAAAAGAATGTTACTGTTCGCAATAAAATAAATTCATGATCCTTCTCTGTCATTATTTGTTAATTGTCCAGTTTCCCAACTAGAAAGACTTGCTTCACAATTGAAAACATCACCTGGCATTTAAGAATGAACCTGCTATGTCTTGACAATATTTTGGCCCTTTATATGTAGAATTTCAAAGTCAGACTCCCTATTTTATACTGTATATTTTTTAAAAAGCTGCCAATCAGATAGGGTTCTGCAAACACTACATTCACCATCCCAGTTCATAAATACCAATTATCTGCCTTAAGTGATGGGCATTACCAACTTGAATTGTATATTGGAAGCCAAGATGCTGAGAACTGCCAATCAGAAGTAAATTATCTGCCAACTTCAAAATAGTTATCTTCCCAACTTCATCCAGATTCAGTTTGAAACTGAGCAAGTTTAAATTCTTATCTGTTAACAGTAAAAGTTTGTCAACTTTGGCTCTCATTGCACCCTCATTTTAAGTCTGAGGATTATAACCTTGAGATTGGATCACATAGCACTGCCACTCCAAATGCCATGTATTTGAACATTGCTGTTTCTTCAGGCAAATCTTGAATTCCCAGCCATTCCTTGATTTATTATGTCTTTCTTTGAAATGTGGCCACTAATAAAAAGGCAAGCACTTAATGCCCATGCCTTATTTTCCCTGAAGGCAGAGGTGTTCCACCATCATCTTTGAATTACTGCAGTCTTGTGAAGGGTCTCATTTAATGGGTAGAGTAACAGGATCTAAACACATCAACAATGATAGAACAGCAATATACTTTCAAGTCAGATGAGTAGGTGGCTTGGAGAGATGGATGCTCTCCCCATGTGCTTGCTGCCCTCATCCTCTTCAATGCTGGAGGTGCTTTTGGGATGGACTGTAAGGAAAACTGAGATAAGGGCATTTTGTGGTAGTTCCAGTCTGTCACTGGAAGAGAGAGAATGTGTGCGGCGCCAGGCAAACTTGGCTGCCTTCAGGGTTTTGTCACTTAACGTGATGCACACCAGTGCATATCAAATGTGTATGATGCACACAGAGTGACATTGTTACGCTATGCTTATTTAAATTATTACCAGGAGGAAAT
The DNA here is from genome assembly GCA_030265395.1 of Rhina ancylostomus. Taxonomy (NCBI): domain Eukaryota; kingdom Metazoa; phylum Chordata; class Chondrichthyes; order Rhinopristiformes; family Rhinidae; genus Rhina; species Rhina ancylostomus. The sequence continues at coordinate 29,935,608 of JARFYF010000012.1, read as the reverse complement.
GGGTCATGTCTGACAAATTGCCTATTCCAGGGAAGCACACTTTCATAGTCCTCTGTTGCAGCTGTGAGATTTAGTGTGTCCCTGCCATTAATCATGTACTCTGCTACAGGGTATTCTGGAGGCTGCCTGCCCATGCAGCAAACTGCTGAAGTTTGCCATGGTGACAGTGAGTGAGATCTCCTAAGAACCAAGCCCTCGTTTCCAGTTCTCCAAAGAGCGATGCATCTGAAGCTGGCAGCAGTGACAGATCTACATCATGTGGGTAGAGTTATCAGTAAATACCCATGCCTGCACTACATTGCTACTGAGGTCTAGGTCATAGCCTCCCTAAACATGCTAGCCTATAGATCATCCAGACAAATGGTTGATTTATGCTATATTCCACAGCTTGCTCTGCATTGCAGCATTAAGCTGGTCAGTGATACCTTATACTTAAAGAAAAGTAAATTCTCAGACTAAATGGCATGTTGATCTGTGGACTTTGACCCTAGGTTCAAGGGATTATGGACTGCACTTGTGTCACCTGGGACTCCCCTTGAGAACTCTGACTCTGCCTGATTAGCAAGAGCCATCACTGCTTGAAAATCCAACTCATGGTTGACCGCAAAAACAAATTTCACATGGTGAATGCAGTGTTCCTGAGGTGTTTGTAAACTCTTTAGGCAGTCCATGTTGCTTGCTATATCTCAATATCTCAGAGATATGGCATGCCCACCAAGAGCTGGGCTTTGGGGACGCTGGGGGAGGTGAGAGGAACGCCCTCATTCCTCACCTGGGTTCCACGATAGCAAATGTCACATAACCATCTAAAGTCTGGTGGAGAACATCAATAGGATCTTCACAATATGACTAGTGTTTGCTCACTAGAGGTTCCCTTCAATACTCATTCAGATAGAGTTTCACATTTACACAGTGTGTGCTGCCTCCCGTAGAGACATCAGAGCCGAGAAATTAGAAATCTGCCTGTGTTTATGTGCAAACTTCACAAGGGATTTAACCTGGGTTAGAGTCCACTAGCAATCATTTCCATGTGAAATCATCCCCATTAAGAAATTACCAGGCAATTAGATGCACTTTTCTTATTAGTACACCTGAGTTTTTCTATTAAGCACTTACTGAGTAACAGCACTATTTACAGAAAGCCCAGGTGCGCCCTACTCAAAACAGATTTAGGTGTAACCTGTTGCAAATTTTGTCTCTTAAAGGGATGCTCTACTGACATCAGGAGACTTGATTGGGTGGTTTCAGATCTGGTTGCAGGCTGTTTAATCATCTTCCAAAGTCTGCAGAGTGCTATAACTAATGGTGCTTTCTCCCCCGTTCAGCTGCTGAACCAATCAATGGGTCCTCAGTGCTGACACTACTGGTAGAAGTCATTACTGTGGGCCTGGGTGTGGCAATGACTGGCCACACATGGTGGGTTGGGACAGCAGAGCAGATGGCAAAGGGATGCCCATCTTCAAAGAGGTCTCTCCCACTGAGTCCTCAGAGAAGCCTCATCATACCTATAATTCTCTGAAGATGTATTTGAAAGCTCATGTTTCAAGACTGAGATATGTGACATGCTCTCCTGACCCCTCTTCAGTGCATGGGGTCAAGGTCACGTTGACTTTCAACTTCTTCGCCTCAAGATCCCACAACTTGCTGCTCACCACTATATCAGGAAAGTCACCTTGTCTTTGTGGCCACAGAGTAACACTTCCATCTGCTTTGATATCAGGGATGAACCAAGATGGTATCTAGGGCATTGAGATTTGCCAACATTGCTGGCTTCCCATTAGTACAAAATATCCCAGTCTTTTCCTTAGCAGAATAGGTGTCCTCTCCCTCAATGTTTGGTTGATTGTGGATCATCAGAAAGGTTACCTGAAGGTCAATGGCATATTTCAGGGAAGCACACATCACCTTTGTCACCAGAGAGAACAAAATAGTGGCTATTTTCCACAACCGTATTGCCTGGAAGAATATATTCTGGGAGAGAAGGGTTAAATCCTAATTCCCTGGCTCCTCACACACTTTGTAGATTTACCACGACAGCTGAGCACTGCCACAAGAACTGTGCAAATGCAAGAATTATTGAAAATGCCACTGGTCTTCCAAAAATGAGATGCTAGTTCACTCCTGCAGTAGGCACTCAGTAGGAAACCTCATCAAGGTGTGCGTATGTTGCACAGCCTAGCCAACCAACACAGCAGCTGGGGCTAGACAAAGAGCAGTGTGCAGACCCAGAGCCTGAAGAACAGCAAGAGGATGAGGAAGACTACTGGGTGATATCCCAGCAGAGCTTATTATCTTCCGAGGACATGAAATATATTGCTCCATTGTTCAAACACATGAGGGATTCTCAAACCTGGAGCCACAACCTGACAGTCTCTTTCTAGTAGACCAAATGGGTCTCCCGGTGTATCTCCCCCACCTTACACAAATGAACTTCCACCCATGATTCTCTACTGAGGACCCCCATATCCTTCTGAGTGAAACTGGGAGCTGTCTGCTTCTCTTGCCACAGCATCCAAAAATGTGTAAGGTGCTGGTGTCTAGTTGTCATGGGAAGAATCTCCTTCTAACACTAATGTACAACAAATTGTTGGAAGTTATGTTCATTTTAGTCTGTTCCTATTTGGGAAAAGTACAGTTCCTTTTTAGCACATATTTCTGGATGTAAACCACCATCCTAACACTGCTTTGGCCAAAGTCATGATTTTTTGTGGGGTTTCCGATCAGGAGTGAATGGGTACAGCAAACATACAGCAAAAATGGGTGAAATGATTCTTGACGTGGAAGCATTCAGCCTTTGCTTGGGTCAGTCCAAAAGAAGGAGGAGAAAAGCACAGTAAATGGCAAAGGTGGAGAGTCTTGGCAGATGGAGTGAACAGACACTCTCTCTGGATGTACTGTCTGGACTAAACTGAATACCTGGATATTCCTTTGAGGACCAATCCACAGGCTCCAGACCTATGCATGAAATAAATGTGGAAATGTTGGGCCATCTCCACAACACCCAATTTTTAACATTCAGTTGCTGAGTTTTTCATTGGGAGAGATTATTGTCTGACGCTCATTCTGAGGAACAGAACATTCCTCTGCCACCTACACCGTGTGACTTAAGTAATAGGGGTTTAATAATACATTTCCGATTCCAGCCAAAGAACAAATCATTTCCACTTGCTCATTGCTACAAAGAAGTTCGGTTCCATCAGAAGGGTTTATACTCATAAGGATTTCTTAACAAACAAAGAGACATTCATACGGATCCATTGAGCATCTTAACAGAGAAGAGTGATGATTAAAGTTTGTACAGCTAAGAATTCCATAATTGAAACAGAATTGCCAGCATCATTAATGAAACTTAGAAGGCAATAGTTAAATGACACAAGGCTGCATCACAACAGACTATTACAGCACAAAAACTCTCATCAAATTGTCACTTTATGTACTCCTTATGATACAATAATTTAAATATCTTTTTTAATTAATAGTAATATAAAAACAAAAATGACAAGGGAAATTTACAAGTGTTACGTACCAACAACAAAAGAAATACACCGAGACATGTATAAGTGTTAAAAACTACTTTATTAATAACTACTTATGATAATAAGTAAA
>JARFYF010000012.1:29901817-29912585 GCA_030265395.1 Rhina ancylostomus | reverse complement strand
GTTTCTGTGCTGTATTATTATATTTTAATTCCTGCTCCTGTTTAATCAACTGTGCATCATAATTAATGTTAAAAACCTAAATAAAAGTGATACTGAAACAAAAATGTGATCTATAAAACTGTACGTTACTATGGAAGAGAAAACATCAAGTATTTTTATATAAATATTTTATTTATCATACATTTTGGCCAATGAAGTCTACAGATCAATAGGGAATACTGTACAATCAATGCATGTTCAAACAAGATCATTGATATGGTAAGTTTACAAAGATTTAACTGCTTTGCCATGGTTAAAGACAGTAAAGAAAATGTTGAAAGATGCAGCATATTTTTGGTGGTAGCAGTTGAATTTAGGGGAAAGGTTTGGAGCAGGGAATTGGAACCCAGTTTAATTTGTTTCATCAATAATGTAATATGCTAAAGAAAAAAATCTTACACATTTTCAACAAATGGATTCAATAGTAACAACACAATATCTAGGAGATCTTTAGAACCAGAAACTACCTTAAAATAGTTCTTCAGTTATCTGGTACAAAGTTGAATAAATTATTTGTCAACCATGAAAGAGCCACCAAATAATGTACTTAGTGTAGAATGTAGTGTAATCACTGTATAAAATCAGAGAAACATTTAGCTGGGATTTAATAAAAAAAGAGTTGCAAAAATGTACAGCTAGGGTTTATTAAAAGAAAGTGATGCAGAAGTAGTACAACAGACATCTTACATTTTCTGAAAATAAACTGTATAGTCAGCAAAAGTTAAAATGCAAGGTTCTGAAACATTTGCTGCTTTGCTGAAAGGTTAGTCTTAGATGCAATACTAATTAAATATTATGCTGCTGGATCACTGTAAAGAAAGTGCTTAAAAAGTAACCAAAGCAAATCACATTCTCGGGTTCAATGATCACTGATAGCATTTGCTGCCAGTTTTAGCCAAATGAAAGTGCTTTATTTTGCTCCTAAAAATGTGTACATTTGTCTGCACCAGCAGCATACCCACAATACTATAAAACAACAGAATTTAACTAATAATGCTTAACTGCTAGGTAAGAATGATAGCACGTTAACCAGACTGCAGTCAGACGTCTCATGCTTCCTCTTCTGGAAAATTCAATATCTTACGGTGGGCCTGACGCAAATACTGTTGCTGCTTGAAGTACACTTTAAAAGCCCCTTTGATAGCTACAAAGGCAATGCCACCCTGTTAAATGAACAGACAAGAATATTTAATCCAGAGTCAAAGTATTATCATCACATTCCAATTAGCTCTCTCCATTTCTGCTACTTTACAATTCGGTTTATAATCTGTAAAGGCAAGAGGACCATGTTCATTTTGAATTCTCATTGTTTAGGTGATAATTTAAATTAAAATAAAAAGTTAACCATGGAATAAGGGTTGCATGCAGAAAAAATAGTTCAGAATAACTCAAAAGGACAAAAAGTTCAAAATCTCTACGAATAAGAAAAAAAATATTACTGAGTCTGTGTTTTGATACAAAATTTTAAATACTGAACTACATGACCTCTTCTATAGGGTACAACAGTGGGCTTGGTGTAACCTGCTAAATATTCAGTCAATTTGGTAGTTTATATTTTTGGTGAGTCAGAACCCCATCATTTATAACAACATCCAAAAAGCACATTTTTAGTTTTTTTGTGGTGAATTTTATGCTAATCAAAAGGAAATAATAATCAAAAGGGAAGCATGAGAACAGACTTACTCCTTCATCTCAACTCGTATAGAGACAAATGTTCTCAAGTCAGATGTTTCCTGGCCTAACATTTCTTCATTCCAATAGATTGCTACCAACACAACACCGTTTTGAATAACTTTACTCTTCTAGAAAACCTACAGTGCATCAGTTCCAGAAGTAGTAGCAGTTTGGGGTTAAGGATTTGTACCCTTGAAGGATGAAGCTGAATCTGCTGAATGTGACTTTAGGAAGTTCAATCCCAACAATATAAAAAGAGTTGAAGTCTAAAACACAGATCTAGGGACATCAATCTATTTAACTTTCCAAATAAAGTCACACACAAACTTTGAGGAACAATAGCTCTCTGAATGTTCCTCCTAGCTACCCTCCCTAAATAACTGAAGGGAACTTTCAGTGGGTGGCACAGTGGCACTACAGGTAATGCAGTTATCTCACAGCTCCAGCAACACACTTCCTTTTGGTGCTATGTCAAATTTGTCAGATTTTCCCACCAACACACAGGTCTCCCTCAGATGCTCCAATGTCCTTCCACATTCCAAAGATGTGCTGGTTAAGTTAGGAAGCTAAACTAAGTTAGTCCTACTGCAGGTGGCAGGTGGAATGTTAATTGGAGAGTAGGTTACAGCAAGATGAATGGGATTATTCCTAGAATGGCAGAGAATTATTGACTGGATGGACTCCTCCTATGGTGTTTGGAAATAAGAACTTGAAGGTGGTATTAATTTTAACATTTCAAGTCATTGTTATCCAGGTTCAATCCAAAAGGTAGAAATTTTAGTGCCAATCAGGACACCAAGCATCTGAATATGGGTCCATACTCAATATAAAATCTTAGTTTTATTTGTAACAAGATATTTGTTCATAATATTTTTAAAATACTTCACCAATCCATTCCAAAAATTACATGAGAAAATCTAATCCCTAATCATTTTGAAAATGATCTCTGGAGTTATCCCTTTTCCAATGAAGAGCCATTTATTCATTGTATAATTAACACTCCTTAACCTATTAAGATTAATATGGACATTCCTTATTCAATCCATAAATTAAAACTGCATTCCTTTCACTTATATTGGTCATCCTACCTGGATGCTCAGCTGGGCATCATCTGCAAATTATCACAGAAAAGTTCATTTTTCTATGATATTCATGAATAGTCCAAACAGCAAGAAATCTAGAATACACTACAGCAAATTCCCAAGGCCTTGCCCTTCAGATAAAGTGTTACTCATTTACCAGTAATTTTGGGTTTAACTGTCCAAGACCCATTTCAATCTTATTTTCTATTTTACAATTTATTTCATGAACCGGATTCTTCTTTAAAAAGCCTGCAAACTATTAGCAATAAGTCCACATCAAATATATCCATTTCATGATCTTCCACTTTACCCAACTTTTCTCATAAAGGACTTTTGAAGTCAGGGTTGCAAATAAGAATCATGTGGATCAATGACTTGTACTTACTTTCGATCCACATCGATTAAATAGTCATTTAATTACCATATAACATATCGTATGACATGATCCTCCCTCATTTCTCATTAAAATTAGGCAGCAACTGTAACATGCTAAAACATTCATAATCTTGTTGACACTACTTGCAAATTAATGCATTCCTTTTTGATTGCAAAATTTATATTTAACTAAACATACACAGCCAAATCTCTACCTCTTCCTAGATATTGATAATGAATGGAGAACATTTTTGAAATTATAAAAATAAAATTAAATTTATAATATAAATAAACCAGAATTTTATTCTGGTCAGTAATAAAGTATGTGTCATTCTGGATTCATCTATGATACAAAATGATGTACATCCAGAAAATAAAACCAGGGTCATAAAACTATTTTCTTGGTTCCAAACCTAAATAATTTCTGTTTCAACCGTAACTGCTGCACTAAATACTGGATTTCATCTCAACTGAGTTTACCACACTCTGGACTATTTGACCTCACTGACTTATGGATTTTTAAAAGTTTCCTTTAGTCACTAGAGAACATTCATATTCAATACATTGGCACTGAGTAATTTGTTATGTGCCCATATGACTGGCAGAAAAGAATTGAAAAGTGAGCTATGAATTTATGATCTTAGGAAATTTCAAAGTGCTTTAATGGCCGTGCAATGAATTTAACTTTTAGTCACAATGCAGTTAAGTGAAGCTGTCAACTTGCACACAGTAGAATCCCAAGAAAAGCAACAAGATGATCACCAAATACTGTTTTAGTCATAGAGAGATACGTGTGGATCGGGATACTGGAAGCACTGCTTTGCTTTCCATCAAGTAACACACATTGTTACCTTTTACATCCACCTGTAAATATAGGTCATATTTGTCTTTCAATGTCTCATCCAGAGGTTTGCCTCTCTGCCAGTGCAGGACTTTCTTAGAATAGCCCTGAAGTATCAGTCCAGATTCCAGGCACATCTCTAAAGTGGAAATGCATTCCACAGCTTTCTGACCCCGAGCTAGCCACCAAGTGTAGATATTTGTATGTTTAGAAACTTCCTTTTCTAATGTTCATATTAACGACTGAAGTCACTCCATCAGTAAAAATATCTTCAACAGAAAACAAACATGGTCTAAAACTTGTGCGTAATAGTTTAGAGTGAGAGTATGCTTCAAAGCAAGCTTAAAGTATGTTTAAGAGTACCGCTCACCAAAATTGTCCTTTGCAAGTTTGAGTTGACACTGCTGAACATTAATTTACCAACTATTGTAGCAATTGTAGGAAAAACCAAAGCCCCACAAAGGATGCGAGTTGCTGACACGTGATCTGCTAGGGGGCTGGCCTCGGCAGGAACACGAGGAACTGGGCAACCTATTCCTGCAAGAATAAGAGAGGAAACAGGATGAACAAAGGCAAAAAAAAAAAATCACAAAATAAAACATTTCCTTTTTGTTTTGACAGGAGAGGACTGAAAATATCCACCAGCTAGGTTGTTGGAAATATTACTGTAAGAATGTTATCCATTTGGCTGTGCACTAGATTAAAAAGTACGACTAAAAGCCAAAGTAGCATATTCATATTCCACTAAAAGTAGACATGATAATACACCATCTTCCTGTGTCTCTATTGCACTGCAGGCTGTATACTTAGTCTCCATTTTCCAAATATGGAAACAAATCCTTCATGCCTATAAAAGATGGTCAAAACTTGATTCGAGGATTCAATACAAAGATCACAGCCTAGAGCTATAATTCCTGGAATTTAGAAGGTTAAGGGATGATTTGAAGAAAAAAATTCAGGATATTAAAGAGGGAACCAAGAGGAGGCTAGAAACTGTGTGTTAGTTGGGAGCTCTAAGACCATTTGGGAGAATGTCCAAAAAAAAATTGGGGACAGGCTTTTCAATGGCAAACTTTGGATAAACCTCTACACAGTGCTGTAAAGTTTGAAGTTCGTCCAGAAAATTGTAAGTAATCTTTGATCAATCATTAACTTTAAAGCTTTAACTTTTCTTAACATAAAATCTAAAACAGCATGAAGCAAAGCTAAAAATTCTGCAATGAATGAGCCACACTGAATGATGAAACAAGCTATTGAGGCTAAATGGATTCTTATTTTGTTCCCACGATCCAAGCTGAAAAGAAGCAAAACTTGTATAGCCCTCAGATGTTACAAAGACTTTAGAGAATAACTGTTTTTGAAACTTGCTTACTATTAATGTGTAGGCAAATGTGGCACCTAATGCTTGTTGAGAATAATGCTGACAAGGCAATAGGAGCACATTATTTTCTGTTAGTGTTTTAAGTTCCTTCATATCTAATGTAGCAGGCCATCAGGTCAGTTTAATGTTTGGTCTGGAAGGTTGCACTTTGCACAGTCCAACATTATAATATGCACCGCAGAGTTTGTCAGGGCCACGTGCTCAGGTCTGAACTAGTGTTTCACTTGACATCAGTGTTGACCTGCTACCATTAACCAACTATGGTCGCAAACTAATTTCACTTCATTCCTATCTGCAGTGGCATGGACATTCAGAATACATTTAAGATTTTGTCAGACAGCTGCCAGATTTAAAAGGCCATTAGCCATAACCACTTGCTTCACATTTTCATGTTTGCAGTGAGGCAACTGCTAGCTGCCAACATTAGCAATAAAGATGCATTTATATAGAGAATGAGCTTCTCAACCTGCCGTCCATCCCCTACCTTGATGTGCATTCCCTTTATCGCCTCTGGCCTCTTGTATATCAACTGCTTTCTTCACTTGACCAATGACTACTGCCTTTAAATCCCAACTCTATGATCAAGCTTTTGTGCTCCTTCTCTAGTTTACTATTCATACACCTTTGTGAAGTGGGGCTGGTGTTTTAAATGTGCTATGTAGTTGCAATTGGTCATTACTGTTCATGCAGCACTGGACTCTAATCAGGGGTAGAACACCCACCTCAAAGTTGCAATTACAAACTTCACTCCAGAGATTTGGGTGTGTAATCCACATAATATTTTAGTACAGTGCTGAAGGAATGCTGCCTTGGAGGTCACATCTTTTGGAAGTCACTGAATTGAGAATCTGCTTATTTTCTCTTATTATCTGCTTATTTATTGTGAAAGATCCCACAGTAATATTCAAAGGCAGGAAGTGGTGGTCATCTGTTAGCTTTATTTTTTCAACCAACATCAATACAATGATTATCTGGTCACTTATCTCGATGTGTGGACATTTGTTGGCGGCTACAATTCAAAAGGTGTGGAAGCATTGTTATAAAGCACTTCGAGACACATGTTATGAAAAATCATATAATGCAGGCGTCATTTCCTCTTTTCTCCCTGCTGCCAAATCCTGCATACATCTTAAAGCATAATTATTATTAATTTTGCATTTTCCCCAAAAGGCTTAGCAAGTCAATTACAATAAATCAATCATACATTACTTTTCAAAGGTAATCACTCTTGTACTTTGTTGGCTACAGGGATACATCTTAAAAGGTCATTAAAAGACACTATTCACAACAGCTTACCTCCATTAATCACAAGCTAACTGTTCTGATTTTGCCTTCAGAGGAAAATTGATGTTTTTGTTTAAGGATGTAGTAAATTTTAGTGTGTAACATGTCACAGTTATCACCAATGTATCCTGTTCCCTCCGCATTTCATGAGAACACCTGAACTATATTTTAGATCTAGTTGTGTGCGATAGCATAGTTATGCGAATAACTATGAAAATCATGAAAAGCCATTTTTTGATATGACATCAGTACCGAAATTCCAGTGAAGTATTCCAGAAAGAATTTGGTTTTGGACTTCAGCAACAAAATGGTCGACTTGTATCTGAAAGATGGTGGGATCTCTGCAATCATCATCACATTATGGCAACACAGACAGGTGTGGACAAAATTGACAATGGGCAAATAAGGAAATGAAATAAAAGTACCTTCACATTGAAGTAAACTGTTAAAAGATTCAACAATGCAAAGATTACAAAAAAAAAAGCATCTCTGTTGAGCTTTCCAATAGCAATGGAGGTTTCTGAACTACTATTTCTTGGAAGTTTCAAGCCAGCAACATCCTTGGGAAGAAATCAGGAATAGAAAATAATGGACGACCACTTTAGGAAGACAACTTTAAATACTTCTTAATAGCAACTTCCATCTCCAAATATGGAGAAGAACAAAATGAAAGGGTACTCAAGGTTACATCAAGCAATAAATGGCATACCCAAGATTCTAGAAAAATATAGAAAACCAGGACAACCCAAAGGGGCCAAAGGAAAAAGCATCAAATAAGGTGATCTGAAAGTAGAATAGTTAACTGCAAGCTTAGAAATAGTGCCTTGTTTAATGGTCTAATTTGGACTAAGTTAAAAGTCAAGCACAACTGTGAGCCTTAGAATAGGTTGCAATGTCAGATATGTCTGGACTGCTAGGCATATACAAAATTATGAACAGATCATCAACAGAATAACAAATTTCTAGTGCTTAAGTTAATACTTCTTGGTTGCAGATGCAGTCTAACAGCTGTGATAGTCAAATTATAGCAGTCTATTAATTTTTCTTTCATACAAATGATGCAAAGTAATTCAGTCCACAATATATAGTATATTAACTAAATAAACTAGAGTAGCTGGAAAATGCTCTCTCAGGTATGAAATTTGTGAAATGAAATATTGGTTATCCAGCAGACTTTCACCCAAACTGTGTGGATCAAATAATCACCATGGTAAGTGCATCATAAGACATGGCTCAGTTAGAGTCTAACTGCAGCTGAACATTTAAGATCATATTGAGGACTATGCATTAAGAGCACAGAATCCTATGCAAGTGGCAGAAGGAATGGACCACCTCAAAAACTACGCACTACTTGCCCTTTCAACCAACTCCTTCCCCATCTGTAGAAGAGCCTTTAGCCATCTCAGAACCCACAAAACCCAAGTGGCTGCAAATCATCACTTTGATCCCAAGGACCGCCTAAGTAGCAACAGCTTGCTGATATTTCACCTTTGGTAGAAAATACTTGTGGCCAGACAAAACAATTATGTTAATTGTGACTATGGCACCAAAGAATTTCAATAACGTGAATGAGAATTCTTTTACTTCGCTGCTTAAAGGATCAGTCACATGTTCTGATAATGGAGCTACACAATTTCTAGTCACACCACAAAATTACAACTTAATATAACATTATATTGTTTTTGTACATATTCGTGATGAGTATGAATGATACACTGGAGTATATTGTATTCAGTTCAAAACTGCATTAATTTTGGAGCTGGTTTTCTAGCTATTATCTTCACAAATACCAGAAGGGAACGGACTGAAGGGTTAGTGCTTACATCCTCAACAAACAGGCAAGTACTGGGAATTTATGTTAACAATATTTCTAAGCAAGATTTGATAAGGAGAGAATTTCTTTTATGAGAGGTGAGTAATTTATGCTTTAGGTGGTTACAAAGCTTACTCACATTGCTTAGAAACACACTGCTAAAATGTTTTGAGATTACCTGGAAATATACTATTTAAAATCTGCAACTTATTGGAGTATTTTCGCCAGAGCCTCAGCACGTAGTCCTCCCAACGAATCATCTTGCCCAAAATAAGCATAACTGGAATGGTTGGAAGTCCAATTAAGAGGAATAGTGGGTCAGCTCGCTCCATGACATCTAGGCCTTCTTTATGTCCTACAACCTGAATGTAAAAGCCCACAGCATCCATTATGATAATTTAGTCGATAATTACAAAAGTTGAGATTGATATTGATTAGGTGACAACAATTCAAAAGTTCTACATCAGTAATCCTTAATCATTTAGATATATCATTACTTTATATTACAGAAGTCACTCAAAATTTCAATTTTACATATGTATAACTATCCACATGAAAACAAAAAGTAAATTCAAGAATTAAAGAGCTAATGACATGTGTAAGTGACTTAAGCGCAATGCTAACAGTGGCTTTTTGTTTGAATGTGTGTAGAATTCCTGGAAAACATGTTATAATTCACCATATAGATGGAAGATCAAAGCTGTATTTTCCATGTGTTTTAAAACAGTACGAGATGAAACTTTTGACAGACGATAACTGTGCCCAAAAGAATGATTTATCTTGATTTCAAATTTATTTTGCAATAAATTACTGGCAATTATTTACATACAATTAGCCAAAGGGCTTTTTTTGGTTACTTACAATTGACTGCATTTTACCTGCATAACAGTCACAGCTCCATAGGTGACAGCTGTCCAGTAGATAGAACCCACCATGATTCCAGCTGCAGCAAATGGACATGCTTTTGAGATTAGACGGTCTGCAAGATCCAATACATAAACAACTGGACCTAAAACAAGGTATTAAAAAAACAAACTGAGAAAGTACACAATAATTTTATTTTGAATTAAATAAAAATCAAATCTTTATGTTCCTAAATTAATGTTTTGTGTGACACTTATTCTGGCCAAATGAAAAGGCAATTGTTTTAAGTTTACTCATTTTAGCCCAACTGTTAAAAGCACAGCTGTTGATAATTAATAAATATTGAATAGACTTGTAGAAAATTTTCCACTATAATCAAAGATGATTTCCCCTGATTCAATTGGTAAAGTGCAATAATTGAAAGAGCAATGAATCAACTAGGGGCAAGCTTGTAAACATCATGATTCAGATTCTGTGCTGTAATAACAGCATGACTATCAGTACTTGCCATCACTACTTGGAGCCTGACAGCATTCTCCAGATTTCTGCACAAACATTTAACATGGAAATCTTGAAGCTGCTGTTGGTGAGTCAGTGCTCCTTCACTTGCTGCACTGAATGCACTATTCGCCAACCGAATTAAGAGAGAACACTGGAATAGATTCAAATTAAAATTATCTGAACTAGTCTTGCTTTATTCTCTCACATCAAGTATCTCAAAATAAGGAGCATTTAAAAAATCTTTCAGCTTCTGTTCCAATCACTGTGCAATGTCCAAACTTTATTCAGGTTCTCAACCTGAGATGACGACTCTCCATTTCCCTTCAGAGATAATGCCTGACCACCAACCCCTCCCCCCACCCAACCAAGTTCCTCCAGGATCTTGTGTGCTGGTTTATTCAGCACCCTGTCTAACGTCTAAATAATTGAACCAAAATTGTGATCATTACTTAGTTTGAGAACTCTATGGGCTGTCCACATAACCAGCTTTATGATATCACAGCTACCGGGCATTAACAATCATCCGAAAGTAAATGTTAGATAGTAAAAGATGTCAGAGAAAGGGAAGTTCTTACAGAGGTCACCAGATCATCAAGGATGTTTTATTTGAAGGCAATGGCAAGTGATGTCGTTTTGCTGGTAAATGCAATCTCTGGGCCATTTTCTCATGACTTTTTTCATCAAATGCCCTTTTAAGCCACTTCACTTCCAAAAGCCAACTGGAAGGGGCAAATGGTTGGGAGAATACTCTGTAACATCCTCCCAAGCATCTTGCCTTTTGAAACGTGAGAGAATTTGCTAAGTTTCAATGATATCTCTTATTCTTAAACTCTAGAAACTACATGCCTGGTTACTCAGCCTTTCTTCATTTGGAAAACCCACCATCCCTGGAACCAGACCAGTGAATCTTTGTT
>JARFYF010000012.1:29874632-29890237 GCA_030265395.1 Rhina ancylostomus | reverse complement strand
ATTAATGGGCGTATATCCAAGAACAGAAGTATTCTGTGCCTGTTCTTGCTATGCATCCCAGGCGTTTACAAGAGGGAGTACTTAGGGCAAAGCCACTTTCATACTTTCCCCTCATACACACTTAATGCATGACACAGTGACTGAACAACATATACTAATATGTTCTGTAAAGGGAACAGTAAAAAAGAACCTTGTTATTGGATTGGACTTGAAGTCTAAAATAACATTGCTATTTCAGATTAATTCACAATTTCCTTAAATTATTTTTACTATTCTAACCATGATCTAGTATCAACCATAACTTGCACTGACAAAGCTTCCTTGCCAAAGCCTCTGGCACCTTCTATCACCTCTGGCATGATTATCAGGAACATGGGAGCCCCATCACTATCAGAAAGCCCTCCTCCAAATTATGTAATATTTTGACCAGGAAACATTACCTATTCTTCATTATTGCTAGTGCAAAGTAACTCCTTACCTAACAAAAGACAGTGCCTTTACCACAAGTTGCAGCAGCGGTTCATGAAAATGATACAGAAGGACTTAAATGCTGCTATTGCTCATGATACCCACATCGCACAGATACAAAAAAGGAGCTCTCATAAAAGATAGTACAATTCTAGCAGGACTAGACAGACTGGATAGAGGGAGGATGTTGCCAGTAACTGAAGAGCCCAGAAGCAAGGATCAGAAACTCATGATATAGAATATGCCATTTAAAAACAAGATCAGGGAAAAATTTCTTCACCCAGTAGTGAATCAGTAAATTTCTCTACCACAGAAGACAGTAGAGTCCAAGTCTCCATGCCGAAGGGATCAAGGGGTATGGGGACAAAAAAGGAAACAGGATACTGAAGTAGATGATCAGCCATTATCATTATGAATAGTGGAGCACACCTGAAGGCCGTATGGGCTATTTCTATTTTTCTGTGTTCTATTAGAAAGTGATGCACTAGAGAACACTGCATTTTGAAATGATTTTTAATTTATAAAAAATAATTGTTTTTGGCTTCTACTTTCTAGATTAAATCTCTTACAGGAGCCTCAAAGTATTTTCATTGGTCCCAATACCTTGACAAATTTAGAGCAAGGCTAGCAATGAATGGAAAAATCTTTGAATTAATTTTGCTTACGACTCCATGCCATGATTAAACAAAAGAGCCTAGAGCTTTCAGACAAAAAACAACTTCATGTCAGGGAATCAAAATTTCAGTTAGTACTACTGTACAAAAGGTATCTCCCATTAGATGTCCTGGCTCAATTTAGATCCAGAGGAGAGATGCAACAATGCAGAGAGAAAGATTAAGAGTGCTGGGGCAATGACACAGCCTTGTTTCGGTCTAATCTTAACCAAGATTGATCCCATTGTACACTCTTTGGGTAATATGGTTCTGGGCCTGTACTCTATGGAGTTTGGAAAGATGAGGTGGGATCTCATTGAAACCTATCGAGAACTGAAAGGCCTGGATAGAGTGGACATGGAGAGGATGTTTCTGTTAGTCGGAGAGCCTAGGATCCAAGGGCACAGCCTCAAAATAAAAGGAACATCCGTGTAGAACCAAGATGAGGAGGAATTTCTTCAGCTAGAGGTTGTGAATCTGTGGGATTCATTAACACAGGGCTGTTATTGGGTATATTTAAGGCAGAGATTGATAAGCTCTTGGCTGTTTAGGGGGTCAAGGGTTACGGGGAGAAGGTGTGAGAACGGGGGTAAGAGAAAGAAAAGGTCATCCATGATAGAATGGCAGAGCAGACTCAAATGGCCTGCTTCTGCTCCTATATCTTATGGTCTTGTATCATGACATTCATGTCACTGTGGAGCAAATGGAAGGAGAATGTGTGTGCAGTTGAGCTTGAGAATTGTTCCACAGGCCCTCTCAAATGATGAAATCAAAGCTTTTAGTGAGGTTGAAAAAGGCTCCGTATAGTGGCCGGTGTGCTTCCTACATCTTTGAATTGTTGAAGGTCACATCCACTGTGCCTCTATACAACATTTCATCTAGAAATACAACCCATCTAATGATAGGCATGCTATATCATATACTGCACAGCATATAATTTTGAATGATTACAGGAAGTTGTTTAAACTAACCAATGTTTAATACCACATACAAAAACAGTCTAACATTAAACGGTGTTTAATTAATCCTTTTCAAAGAGACTTTAACATTGGGAAGCACTTTTGTACTTTAATTATGCTTGAGGTGGTGGTGGCGGCAGTAGGGATGATATCTTGATTCAATATTTGGAGACTGAATGATATTCAAATTAGAAACACGCTAAGCATTACAGCTGGAATTTTGTAAGCAAGTCACTTAAAAAATTCTAAAATATACCAAGAGATTGATAGAATGTCTCAACATTTTCTTCTGTAACAGAAGCCCACAAGTTAACACACCTACATAGCATCTCCAGCTGTTTGGCAACATGGCTTAGATTTTGTAGTCACCAGAAAAGGAAAGGTTTTACCTGCTGACTGCAGAGAAAGCTGCCCACAAAAGATCAGGCATTGTGGGTTGACTTCAGTTTTTGCAGCACTTAAAGCCTCATATTGCTCAGGACAAGTATTATCTACTGCAGGCAGTTCAAAGCACTGGATAGATGCCACCAGTGATGTGTATGCAAAATCCTCCAAATCCACTGGTGGGATAAGCAAACCAAGATCAGGCTAAAATCCACAGCACCAAGGCCTTAATTACACTCAGTCATCTCTGATAAGCAGGCCATGTCACTTCCATGCCTGGTCCTGAAATAGATATTCCTGTCTGAGTTCTATCACACCAATATATTACTAGTAGTAGAATGGAAGAGACTGAAAAATGTTCAGCATCTTATTAGAAAAAGAACAGCATCTCCACCAACTCATTAGAATCCCATGACAATCAAAATGGAGGAGCATTGAGAACAGAGTCCATGCATCAGGAGCACACAGAACCCAGCGAAAATGTGCTCTTTCCACCATCATTTCCTGAACTACACACCCTCCCACCCCATCCACGGGGCAGTCTACAGGCCTCTCACTGGCCTCATCATCCACCTTGGTACACTCAGAATCATTTGTCCTCTACCCTGCTGCAATACCAAAAAAAAGATAATAAATCATAGAAGACTGCAAACATTTAAGGTTTTGGACCAGCATGGGTGAATCTGCATGCTTTTTGACAGATCAACAGACTTTTAAAGGTGTGGCATGGTCAGATGATGGGAGCACGTTTCTGACCCATACTCTGGGGATGTGGAGAATGACAAACGGGAAAATTTGATTACCAACAGAAGTGGAAGAAATAACTTATTTCCTTATGCCTTCTTTCTGTTAATGAAAACCAGTTATCAGCAATGCAAGTTAAATAATGCAGTCTCACTGATACTCCAGGGCCAGTCTACTCAGACAGTATAAGATTTCACTGGATGTCATCAGGTGAAGCCTGGCTTTTGAAACCAAAAAAGTACTACCAAGGACAAGTAAAACCATAACAGCAAAGACAAGACAAAATTGCAACATGCCCCTTGTGTATCAGTGCTCAATGTGGGCAGAGAACAATTAGATTGCACCTGTTTAGAGTGAGGAGGGGAAGAAAGCAAGAAAAGACAAGGCAAATTTGGTTTTCCTGCTGTACTACCACATTTTAGGATCAGTGTAATCGCTACCTTGCCAGGTTACTGTATGTAGAAAAAACTTGCCTTATTGGAGAAGTAATTAAAACAATGATGTTAGGAAGATTTTCTATAAAGACTTTGCTCAATGCAGATATTTCAATGATAGTGTACATCAGAGAATTTGGTACAATAATCAGTAGCGCCAATTTGCATTTTTATTTTCCTGTGTCAATGGTCATTAAAAAAAATTGATCATTAGAGAACATTGCCAAAATGATAAGAGGAGGACTAAAATGGTAAGCACAACGATTAGTAGTGCGAATATGGGCATGTTAGGAAGGGAACCAGGCTGCAGAATGGGGGTGGAATAGGGGACACAATAGAGAGAGAACCACTAGTGAATGGGAATTTAGCTCAATCACATGAAGGCTTTCTTCCTTGACCCTCATTCAATTCCAAAGAATAAAAATTAAGGGAGATTGAACAAGGATTAACAAGAAATGTACTTGCTGACTGGCATGCAAAACCTGCAGGAGATCAACTGCTGAAGATTGATTTATCATGCCAACATTAAACTGGAGTATACAACTTAAGTTCTTTGTTCTGGCATAATTAGTATTTATTACTTGGCTACCTTGAAAAAGTAGTGGCCCTACTCACCACAAAACACCTGAAGAACTGACAAAAGAAAAAAAAAGGCCATTATACAACCCACAGCACATTTAATGTCAGGGTTTGAATTGTTAACTTCGTCAACAATTCCGTTCCAAATAAAAATGCAATGACTGTATTAGGAATAAAATAAATTTATCAGAAGTAAAATATGCTTAAAACATCATATAAAATTGCCAAAGTCAAATTATATTGCATGTCTGATGTCTGCTCAGGATGAAATATCTTCATGAACCTCTTTTTATGAAGCATGCTCAATTTAACTGCATCCACTTGCCTCAGCACACAGGTTACAAAAATAAAATCTACTACTGATCTCAAACCAAAATATAGCCCAGGTGAAAATTTAGATCAATTTATATTAAGTACCAAATGAAATTAAAATGCACAAAATTAGTATTGTTATTCTTTTTGTCATGCAAGTTATGTATAATTCACGTTCAGTTTATGTAATTTGTTTGTAGTGTACTGTGCTGCAAAAATCTAATTTTTATGGCATATATACCCTGTGTATGTATGCCCATGACAATAAAACAACTTGACTTGTCTTGATATATATAGCTAATCTGGGACAATCAGTAGGAAGGTGAGGACAGTAGGTGGAAATAGATAAAATTGTATTTTGCTCATTTCTTAACTGTTTGAGACAACAACCTTCATTGGTACACAGTGTGACATTCAAACATGTAATACTGGGATGATGATAAGTACAGGAATACCTATATCCATCATGACAGAAGCAGCTGAATTAACAGACTTCTGGTATAGAATGGGAGATAGAGCAATTAGAAATTGTTTTGTGGAGATGCAACAATATAAGTTTGCTACCTTTCTAAACTATCAAATCAACAAAAACAGATGTAAAAAGTGAAGCTGAGTTTGCACACCATTTTTTGTGTGTTGCAATGAGTAATAGAAATAAGAAATCCAGTTGAAAACTGCATCGTCATTGTTCATTTATCTAAAATACACTAGCTTCTTGTGTTTTTAATTGGCTTCACTTTACTAGAGTTTTTATTATTTTGCCTCCAGGAGAATGCAAGTGGGAGCATTTTCAAAATTACAACATGCAACACGCACAAGGGAACATATTGTGATGCTCCTAGATCACATCAAAGGGCATCAAGTCCCTTTGTTAACAACTTCAAATGGCAAGCAGAATCCAATTGTTTTAAGTGGGCAACACCAATTTGACAACTACTAAAATACCAAGGACAACAGTAATTTTTGCCAAAATATGGCACAGTAATTAACTTCTCATTCCATGCTGCCTGCTTTTTGGTTTTGTGTTTTTACACAGTAATTAACTTCTCATTCCATGCTGCCTGCTTTTTGGTTTTGTGTTTTTACACAGGAGTGCCTATGTAAATATAACAGGTCAGAAAAACATCATGAACATCAGAAACCTCAGAATATTTTAATATGTTGGTAAAATAACATGACTGGAAAAGTACAGTAGAGGAAAATCTCCCTTTAAAACTGTTAGCCAACTTCTTCCTGAGGACACTGGACAGCCCAAGTTTTTAAAGAGATGAGGCCAGGCTAACACACTATAATTAATACCATTTTACTCTGCCCAAATATCATAATGCTGGAAGCTGGCTGAGAAAAAAAAGCTAAAGATCCAAACTTGTTAAACCATGGCATAGTTATAAAGTCCTTCAGCTTCGATAAAGGTCTGAGTTCTTTAACTATTAAAATACTGCAAATTTGTTATGTAGGTAAGAGATTAACAATCAACATTCCATTCTTCGGCCAAGAATGAAGATGGAGGAGAATAATGAGATCACAGGTAAAAATAAAGGAAAACAAAAAGTGTAGTCACAAATATCAGGCAAACCTAACATCTTCTGCTGTGTGATGGTTACATAAGTGAAGCTTATACTGCAGGAGCTGATGTGGAAAGTGATCCTCTGTCCCAAACAGCACCATATCCACTTTAGTAATGCAGCATGTCTGTTGATGAGCTGTAAATAATTTTCATGGTTTTGCTATTTTTTCTATCACTAGACTCACCTACTAAATAATGCACACCTCTTTGCAACAGATAGCAAGACATCACATTTAGTGGTCCAAATCCTATAAAGCCTCTTTCCAAAATGTTCCTAGGCTGTATATGCATCCTGAAGTAAAACCACTTGGGGTTTGCTGCCTGTTTACGTACTGTTACAGTAAGCTCAAATCAGTTCTCAATTAGGCAGAACAATTATTAACACCATTTTCTAGCGAAGCAAGGAACAAAGGTCATTTCAA
Organism: Rhina ancylostomus; assembly: GCA_030265395.1. NCBI lineage: Eukaryota > Metazoa > Chordata > Chondrichthyes > Rhinopristiformes > Rhinidae > Rhina > Rhina ancylostomus. The sequence goes on along the minus strand of JARFYF010000012.1, from coordinate 29,883,715 downwards.
TCTTGGCTACTCTTTGATAAATTGCCAAGTATATTTGACAGTTGAAGAATGATGCAAGGAATTTAGAAATTCTAACTATACTGCTTAGGTACTGTAATTCTTCAGCAATTGTTTTATATTTACATTTCTTACTCAATTCTGTTCCCACAAATACACAAAATAAAGCTAAAATGGCTCACCTTATTATTTTTTCTGCAAGTTGTAATAAGTGTTTAAACAACAGCTTCCTAGTTTTCAGTAGAAAAATGATAATTTATCATAACAAGTACATCTGATTATATTACTTGAGAATCCAAGGATGTCTTCCTTGTTTTCATTTGTGGAAATTAGAAGTTAGAGCAACTGTACCAAAGAGTATCATAGAGAGATCCATTTTAAAGCTTACTCTCACCAACTTTAATTGCAGCAAATCTAGTAACTTTTCTTCCATATCAACTTGAAGGAAATAAATTAAGAATTTGAGTTACGTTTCCATTAAAACTTGGTGTTTGTTCTTTACAATGTTGTGATCATCCCACCCATGAGAACTGACATCAATGCAATGAATTTAAGCAGTAAATAACAGAACTTTGGCTAATTCAATAATACCTTCCGGAAAACAACTGTGGCTTTGGGCAACAGTTTCTTGGGTTCAACTGTAATGAAACCCATAAATGATCAGCCAGGTGCACAGATAAATATCATAGCTCTAAAACACCAGATGACCATTCATATCTGTAGAAAGATAGATATATATGAGCAGGGAGCAAAAATGCTGCAGAATACATAGGGTTAACTTAATTGATGGTGTTGTGAAGAATTATTATTTTTATATTAATTGACCAACCTGCAGTGAAGATGCGCTGAAAGATGCTATGAATGGAAGCAAATCAACACGAGAAAGTATGCAGAAGATGCAGTAAACAGCAAGAAAATAAACTGTTACTCATGTTGCCTTTCCACAGGGAACTTAAACATTTGTTCATTTGCCTCTGTAGAAAAAGGATAAAAATCTCTTAAAATTATTTCATATTACACCTTTTTTGGGAGAACATCACCTTGTCATTCCCTCTTTGACAATTAGCTGAATTTTACAGCTCTTCATTCCAAACAGTCACAGATTGACTGACATTTGGCTAGATCAAACATGCAAATGCATTGCCTTCAGAACACCAAATATACTGGTAGAACGGAGTATTTGTTAGTCTCAGTAAAATCAACCAGGAATAAGCAGTAACAAACAACAGGTCTTCCAGGCTATCAATGCTAAGAAATTGGTCAAGTCTATCTTACAAAGAACGTAGAATATAGAACAGTACAACACAGGAACGGGTTCTTCAGCCCAATGGCTGTGCTGACCACAAATGCTAATTTAAGCTAATCTTATGTGCTTGCACATGATTGACATGCTTCAATTTCCTGCATCTTCATGTGCCTAAATGCCTCTCGAACATCACCAACGCATCTGCTTTCATCACTCCCCTAGCAGCATGTCCCAAGCATCTATCACTCAATGTAAAAAACCTTGCCTTGCACATCTCCTTTACATTTTCCACCTCTCACCTTAAAGTGTTGCCCTCTAGTATTTGACACTTCCATCACAGGAAAAAGTCTTTGACTATGGACCCTATTTTCCATAACTCTATAAGCCACCAGATCTCCCCTCAGCCTCTGATGTTCAAGAGAAAACAATCCAAGTTTGACCAACCTCTCCCTACAGCTAATGCTCTCTAACCCAGGGAAGATCCTGGTGACACCCTCCACATGTTCCTGTACTGGGGTGACCAGAACTGCATACAACTCCAAATGTGACCTAACTAAAATTTCATACAGCTGCAACATACTTGACAAATTTTAATACTCAGTGCCCTGACTAATGAAGCCAAGCATGCCATAGACCTCTTTACCACCCTATCTATAGTACTTGTGAGGCCACTTATAGGGAGCTATGGGCCAGCACTCCAAGATCCCTCTGCACACCAAGAATCCTGCCATTTACTTAATGTTACTTTTTTAAAAAATTTAAAAAAATTTTATTTACAGCATGGTAACAGGCCCTTTCAGTCCAACAAGTCCGCGCCACCTATTTTAAACCCATGTTAACCTACCCGTATGTCTTTGGAATGTGGGAGGAAGCCAGAGCACCCGGAGGAAGCCCACTCAGACACAGGAGAACATACAAGCTCCTTACAGACAGTGATGGGAATCAAACCTCGATCATTGGTGCTGTAATAGTGTCACGCTAACTGCTATGTGACTGCACTGCCCCTACAATTAGTTACCTACGGTACCCTTAAAGTTGACCTCCAACTTTAAAGTGGTTAAAGTGCAACCACTCACACTTGAACGGATTAAACACCATCTGCCATTTCCCTGTCCACATTTCCACCTGATCTACATCCTCCTGAATCCTTTGAAAACTTCCCTCACTAGCCACAACTCCACCAATTTGTCACTGGCCACTTAAATTTTCATCCAAATCACTACTTGCATCAGAGGTCCCAGCACTGATCCCTGCAGAACACCACTGGCCACAGACCCCCAGTCTGAGAAACATTCTTCTATCATTACCCTCCAATTTTGAATCCAATCTATCACAGCTCTGTAGATCCCATGTGTCTTAATCTTCTGGATCAACCTACCATGAGGGATCTTGACAAATACATTACTAAAAGTATACAACATCCACTGCCCTACCCTCAATCATCTTCATCACCTCCTCAAACTCAGTTTATCAGACATGACCTGCTCCACACAGAGCCATGCCTACTATCCCTAATAAGCTCATGCTTTTCTAAATGTAAGTAAATCTTACCCCTAAGAATCTTCCCAATAGCTTTCCTACCATTTGTGCAAGGTTCAGCAGCCTATAATTTGCTGAATCATCTCTACTGCCCTTATTAAACAAAGGAACAACACTGGCTACTCCAGTCTTCAGGGACCACCTGTGGATAGAGAGGATACAAAGATCTCCGTCAAGGCCCTAGCAACATCTTCTCTTGCCACTCAAATAACTTGGGATAGATCCCATCAGGCCCGGGGACTTATCCGCCTTAACATTTTAAGAGACCCAACACCACCTTAAAGCTGCACAAGGCCTGCTACAGCATTTAGCAGTTGAACACAGTATAACAGCAGCTTCCACTTCCTGTCAGTGATGAACAAAGATGACCATTTCAAGTAATACCCAATGCAGCTTCCAGATTGTTCAAAAGCTATGCTGCCTGCTATCATAGCATGCAGATTTTGCTCATTCATACTCTTGTCCTCTCCGATTTAGATTGTTTTCCTGATTCATCAACATACCTAATTTACAATGCTGATATCCTCCTCAACCCTCCATCGATTTTTCCATAGTCTCTCTCTACAAAATTTCAATTATTGCAAACTGCAGTTTCAATTATTACACCATTCTGATTCTGTCCTTTAGTTTTTAAGATCACTCCACCAGAATACTCAATTTGCTAACTAAGCTTAAAAAAAACATGAATATCCATCTTTAGGGTCCTTTTCACATTTTCTATTGGCACCTGAATTTGAAGTTGGTTGCTGATCACTTATTTGCAATAGCAGCTTTGAACCTCCAAATTGTCCCTTTGAATCTAGCTTCAGGCAAAGATCAACAGGAAAGGATATTTTAACTTCATATGTAGGGACTGCACGGGGAACTCCAGGAACAAGGAGGAAAAAGATCATTGGTTAGCAGCTTCCAGGACCTTAAAAATCTTGCTGTGTAGGCCAGCTCACAGTGCAAAGTGCCATTGGGGAGGGCTTAACTGTGTCAGCCTCATCATTTAAATATTTAAGGAACTGATTTCATGTTTTACCCAAGAATACAGATGCCATATTGTGTTAAAACTCTTGAATAAGTATAAACATTTTGCCAAATTATTTGTAGAAAATAGGCACAAAACTCAGTCAAAACACATCCTGTCAATGAATATATTCTTCATTTTTTTGTTAACAACTTTGAGGTGGTTTTCTATGTTGAACATTACTATGTAAACTGTATGAAATACATCACAGATATTGACTAAAATATTGATCCACCTTTTGTTTTTAAAGTTATTGATTCTGGGGGATGTGGTTTCATTAGTCAGACCAAAAGGTGGTGGTGGAGGACTGTTGGTGAGGTAATGCTGTCTTCTTTTTGCCCCCCCCTCCCAGACACCAAAGACATGAATATATCCAAACCAGATGAGATACAAGAGGTCCCTAGAGTCACTTCTGCCATTCCATCAGATTGAGGCAAAACTGTGACCAACTCTTTTCCAATCCCTCAAAACCTTTGGTTAACAAACATTTAGCAATCTCAGATTTAAAATTAACTAACCTAGCATCAATTGCTGTATCAAATTTCAACACCACACTGCTTCTAACCTTTCACTTTTCTGTTCTTTCTAGGTCCATTGTAGCTGATCTCACATCAAAACTTATCTTCCAAAGTTTACCCATTTCCTTAACCTATTAAAGTCAGAGTTGTACAGTGCAGAAGCAGGCCCTTTGGCCCACTGCATTGATGCTGATCATCTTCCTCCTTATACTAATCCCAGTTATCTGCATTAATTCATAACCTCCTATGCCTTGCTCAAATACCTGTCCAGATGCCCCTTAAAATATTACTGCTTCTGCCTCCACCACCTTCTCTGACAACTCATTCCAAATTTCAGCAAAAAAAAATTACCCTTCAGATCCCATTTAAACCTCTCTTCTCACATTAAACCCATGCCTTCTAGTTTTAGACACCTCTACCATAAGAAATGACCTCTATCTACCCTACTTGTCCCATAATTTTATATCACATCTCATCTATCACATCATCTTATCACATCTCAGCCTCCTTAGTTTCAGAGAAAACAGATGTAGCCTATCCAATCTCTCCCCAAACTCAAGCCCTCTGTTAATATATTTTTGCTTTAATCTACACTAACTACAATGGTGACCATCTTTTATCTTACACACACAGACCTTCCCCCCGAGTGACTATTATGTAGATACTGTAACTGGGGGCAACTGTAAACCAGAGGAACTACTTGGTTAGACTACGTAAAAAAGGTGTAGTTTCCAATATTGGAGGACAATTTCAGCAACGACTGTGGTAATGGAAGAGGAATGTTAAGAATGCAACATTGTTGATATTTAAAGCACAAGCCAACAAATGTGAGGAAATCCAACATACAAGATGTAGAAATTTAAGTACACTTCATTTGCTTGAAGGACAAGGGGATTTACACATATTGGCTTCCTTCTGCCTGGAGCAAAGGATGTGGGTTCTGTTTGTATATGTGAACCTGATGGCTTTCAATTGCCAAGTAAATAAATAATCTCAGTCAAGCCAACTCCAAGACAAAGTTAGCTCTTCACAGAAGTGTGAACACAAATTGTTCTGGTCTAGGTTTCTAAGATATCAGAACCTTAGTCTACTTTTGTTTCAAAATATCTGCAATACTCTACATTTTAAAAGACTTTGCAGTTAGTGGAAGATCTACTATTATAATAAAAGCATTTCATTGCATCAATGGTTACATACAAACAGAATTTTAAATTCATTATTTTCTTAAGTTACTTAATGGAACAAGTATAATCATCGCCTTTTACAAGTCACAATGACTTGCCTGCAGCAGATACAATCAAGGTATTTATAGAACAAAGCTTCACATCTTTGACCTTGAAAATTATGTGACTGACAAGCTGGTTTGGAACAGCATAAACCAGAAAAGGTCTTCTGTGTTCTTTAAAGTACAATCAAATAAAATCTTTGAATATTATAGATAAATCATATTAAGGTTTACATCAATAACTTTAAAACCAAAATTTCCTCAGACTGCAATGCAGTTTCAGACATCTCCACATCTTTATTGAAAATGATATTGCCTGCCATTGTTGAAAAAGTGCAGTTCTGATCTCACGAGAAGGGAGGAAGGGCAGCAAAAGTGAAGCTGAACAGTGCTGTCAACAACAAAAATCAATTTTTCTTTTCATCATTTGGCTATTGTACAAAAGCAAAATAATTTTGTAGATACACTTGCTTATAGCTACTTAATACGTGACAAATCATGTCATTTCTCCATTTCAGATGGAGCAAAGCTAAGCAAGTATACAAAAGACAAATAGCACAAAAGCTACATTTAGTCAGATACTAAAATGCAATTTACAGAAAAGATAACTGATCTTTAGGACTACCTGAAAAAAAATGTATAGAAAATAGAATGAAACTGAAAGTATATACATTTATTATGGTACACTTGAATAGCAAAAATAAATGACTGTAAAAATCATTTTTCTTTTACGAGTATAGAAATTGCAGTTGGTAGTTTTATAAAATTACATTCTAACTTGTAATAGTACCAGCTGGAGTGAAACATAAGTTGTAGCTTGATTATTAATAAAAGTTGATAAAACAGGTATTTAGAAGTTAAGAAACTGCTTAGTATTCAAACAAATAGCTACATGCAGTACAGAAATGTTGCTGTATTTTTAAATTATAATAAAGTTCATGTAGTGAAATTTAGGAAGGTACCACCTTGCATTAACTAGTCTGTCACAAATTAGCAATAGTATGAGAAACTGGAGATTGCTGATGAGGATTTGCATGCAGAACAAGAAAAACTGAAATGGGTACAGGAAAATTGGCATTTTCTACATTTATTATGGGACAATTTTGGCAAGTTAAAGGTTGTGACCAAGGTCAATTGGAATAAGCGATAATAAAACTAAACAAAAATGAGGAAAATGAGATAAAATTGGAATAATGGCTGAAAAATAAACATAAGTGCTCCCGAGTCACGAATGTCCAATTTATGTACAACCCGAACACATGGATGAGCATTTGGGAATCCAGTGGGATGGATTTGCTGGCTGCTGTAGGGCTGAAGACATCTTTTGTCTTGTGCGAACTCAGTTAATGACAATATCTAAATGGTTGAGTTAAACACCCTGGTTAACCTACAAGTTGCCCTTGGTTGGCCTACGTTTCTATTTAAATACATTGCCAGTCAGCCATATTTCCGACTTGCAAACTGTTTGGGTTACGAACAGTTCTCAGGAATGGAATGCTGCCATAACCTTGGGAGAATCTGTATTAATATTACTAAATCAAGGTAACTATAAAGAAAGAAAATATCCAGGAATTAAATTATGGAAAAGGCAGATGAGCCACAACTTTTGTTGATCAGAAACTACTGCATCTTTTAAGCAAAATAATTGGGGAAACAAAGAGGACAGATCCTCCTACTCGTGAGATAAGAGGCGATGGGACAAGTTTTGCATTGCTTTATCAGATGAGGAATGGGCTGTTGGATAAAACTCTACTCTAAATATGGAAATAAGTATTTGCCTGCTAATCTAATACCTGACAGATAAAACAGAAGTTAAAACATGGGCAATTGCTAAAAAACCATGAAGGAATGTGAAGGTTTCTTGCAACTGTAAAATCTAGCAAGTCATTAATCTGGGTTTCTGGATTACTAGGCCATTAACACAATTATTACTCTACTAAACATACAATTCCTCTCCTTGAATAATAATTTCTGACTGACAAATTTCATTAATATTTTTGAGGATGGAACTAGTAGGGTAATGCATTATATTGCAATCTTCAGAAGTTATTCTGCAAGATGCAACATAAAAGACTGTTACACAAATACCAAGAAAATAACCATNNNATATTAAACATGAGTAAAAGGACATAGAACAGTAATAGAAATAAATGGATTTTCAGGTTAGAAGATGCTATTCATAGCCTATAATTGACCTACATGTAGAGGCCGAGGATCTAAGAACATGCAAGGGGAGAGAGGGGCAGGGGAAGCAGGGCAGATGGACTATAATGTGGAAAAAATATGAAGTTATTCCATTTGACAAAAAAGAGAACTTTTTGTTTTAAATGAGGAAGTTTCGGGATACTGAGTGATTTGGGTACGACTATGCATGAAATTCAGAAAGCTACCATGAAAGTTCAGCAAGCAATTAGGAAGATAAGTGCTCTGTTGATCCTTACTCTAAGGGGATCGCCATACAAGAGTCAGGAAGTTTTACCTGATTGTACAGTGCTTTGCTGAGATCATATCTGGAGCATCATATACAGTTTTAGTCTCCTTACACAAAAAATGATATAATTGTCAAAGGTGATCCACTGTAAATTTACTAGATGTTTAAAAGAAAAGCAATGTATAGAAGAGATTGTAACTGTGAGTAATACACCAAAAGGGTTATTTTAGCTAGTAATAGCTAACAAGATTAACCAGCAAGCTCTGAAACAGTAACATTAACAGAAATTAACTGTCAGACAAAAGCAACAGGTAATCAAATCTTAAGTTATTGAGAGATCATTAAATTGCAATAATGGAGCAACAATATTCCTTCAGACAGAATGATACCCAAAAATTAGAAAGTACATGCAATAATCACAAATATGATTACACAAAAACACACAATCCTAGGAAATGGATGAATTTTAATCTGAAAGGAAGACTTCTATAAGATAAGAGGCATTAAGTGACTGTTGATTTATCAAAGAGCACTTGAAGGCTCCAGGACAGATCTAGCTGTATTTCTTATTTAGGTTCTGCATAGTGGTTAAATAAACGTGATCAGAGATATTGCCAATAGCCAAAAATCAAGCCCACAAACCACATTCATATTTAGTTGTAAAAATGGAAGGTTTAATTCCTGCAATGGGGAGTCTACTGCAGAACTTAGTTGACAACATAACCTCAGGCTGCTAACTTGATGCGTGGTGTGCATCTGATGCTCTGGGTTGCAGATCTTTGTCTCTGCAATTAGTTTTGGTAATTTCTTGATTTACCAGAGAATTCATTGAAATTCTCCAATTTCAAGCTCTGTGGATCCTCAGTCTGAACATATTCAAAAGGTGAGACTTAGCATCCACATCCCTCTGAGATGGAGTTGGGAAAACAGACAAGACACAAGCGCAGCTGTGGTCTTAACAGACGGCAGAATAGGCCAGAGGGGCCATGCAACTCTTCCTGCTCAAGGTTATGCTCTTGAGCCAACTTTGGACTGGGACATAATTCAGAGCTGAGAAACTTTGGAATTCTCCATTCCAGAGGACTGTGGATGGTTACCGAGTAATTCCAGTGCTA
>JARFYF010000012.1:29832438-29844733 GCA_030265395.1 Rhina ancylostomus | reverse complement strand
GAAGAAAGTCCTCATTTGTAATATGTTATGTATAAAGAATAGTAGGTATTCTGACTTGGAGAGAGGTTCTGAATAAATATCTGAATTCGATCATCCTTAAACAGACCCTTTAAGTACCAACAAGTGTTATTTGTAGATATCCTGGGGGGGGAGGGGGAAATAAAATTGTATAATATTATGGACGTGGGTTATCAACTAAACTCTAAGCCCACATTGTTTGCCCTTTTAATGGTCTCGGTATAAAATTCTCATAATGTGATTGGTCTAGCAAGAAACTCTAATGTGCATTATTTGTTTGTTGAAACTGGAATCACCATCATTAGCAATGTATTCAGGTTGGTTTAAGTCGGACAAATATAAATATCCTCATGTATGTGCATTTTTTAAAAAAAACAAATAATTCTGAACACATAATTTTATCTTTTTAGCAAATGTTCCAGATTTCTGGTTCTGAGTGAATGTGATCCTAGTGCAATTCTTGCAGTAAGTCGCATGTTAAAATATTAGTCTATTTTTCCATCGTCCTTCCCATGTTCTCTCCCTCTACTTACCGAGGATGTGACTAGTGTCATGGGGAAATCATTAGTGCTTAGTAGTTAATGAATTGTTTGTGGTGGTGCCTGAGAATAGATGAGAAAATATTTGGGATGTTTGATGCCAGAATGACCTTTTACTAATCCACAAATCAAGGTAATCTGCAGTTCCTTAAACTACTAAGGCCAATCAATCTGTGGATTCCAGATCAGGAACATTTTTGTAAAATGCTTGGTTTTTGTATCTTGTCTTTTGGACAGATATATGAGCCAAGTTTTCACTGAACACAGAAGCATAAATAAGAGCAAGAACAAGCCCTGTTAATTTACTCATATTCTGTTTTCTCCCTGTTTAGTCATTGCTGGTCCCTTAAATCGTCAGGCCTAGCACTAGTTTGTTTGCTTTCTCCATGCCATTTTAAGCCACAGTCACATTCATTTGTAATTTTTCCTGTTTTGTGTGTGAAAGTTTTTGTGACTTTCAAAAAAAATGGAAAGGGATAAGTGTAGTTATGTCTCATTTCATGGTGATTCTTATGGTCGATGCAGATATGAAGTTCAATGAACAATTCTTTATCAGGGTTTTGAATTAGTAATGCAAATGCATAAATGGTATTCTGGGGAATTTTTACCTGTGTTTTGTATATCATGTTCTGTGGTGCTGTCCAAATTAGGTTGGCCATTTAACATTTTTGTTAAAGCCAGGAATACATTTTGCATAAAATACACAAAGCTGGAAATACTTTTGCTAAACAGAGCTATGCAAAAGAGAATTGGAGTTTGTGTTTGCCTTTTGCACAGTGGAAGCTAAGGACAATTGTCATGGTGAAGCATTAAACTTTGGAAGCATAAGAAGTAGTCCTGACAGTTAGGACAGTGAAGTTGTAGTTTACTTTCTCCCTTTACAGTGGCAAAGAAGGAATAGTTTCAAGTTGCAACACTACACAGAGGATTCAGGATTTGGCAGGGAGTACAATATGTGGTTTGACTGCTGAAAGATTCCTAAGATCTGTCAGCAGTGGGAAGTCAGTCTGGAGGCTCAACTTTGTAAATACACAGGATCACCTTTTGAGTTAATGCATTAAATGACCTTTGGTTCAGGAACATGTAATAATCATTTCCTGGGATCCCTATTAAAAACCCCCACTGTGTCACTGTTTCTGCAGTATGGCAAAAAAAAGCACACAACTGCTTTAGTAACAAATTGGAGAACTTTAAAAATGCAATATACAGCATTTAAAAGTTACCAGACTAAAAAGTTCATGTTGTATTTTAAGAAAATCTTAATTTTTATTTGAGTCAGCAAGCAACTTTCACCAATTTTTGCATCTGTTGTGAATGGGGCAGTAAGGCTCTATGAATGTCAGAATTACTAATATAAAAAAAACCTTCCCTGCATTCACCTCCTGAGTTCATTGTCCTTGATTAAAGTTCTATTCTTTCATTTTTGGATAAAAATCCCCAGATGAACTAGTTTTACATTAACTTATTTTTACATGTACATTCAATTTTCAAATGTTTGAGGGTTTTATCAAACAGGAAGGAGAGGGGTTTCAATAGCAAAGCACCAATGTTGGAATTGGAAAAGCACAGGTAACTGTTTGGTCCTCTGAGTTCATGCTGGCTTCAAGAGTAAGGCAGCCTTCCACTTTCTCTTAAATGATTGGCAAAGATAGAATAGCTAAGGGTCTCCATCTGTGATGTATCATTCTGATTCTACAATTTTATCTTCTCATTCAAAATGTCACAAGGCCTTTCAGTCTGGAATGCATGCTCATGACCTTGTGTGAGGGCCCTGAACGCACAGCAGATGTGACTCACAGGCAAGAATGTGAGCGGTGTGCCAGGCTAACTTATTTATATCTTTCTAATTTTTACCTTGGAGGAGAAACCTGAGATTACAACCCCAAAATTAATGTTTACTATTGCGTCCAATTATGCAAACATTGCAATGTTGAAATTCATCCTTGTTTGTTTCCCATGTGGGTAGAAGCCATTATCCCATATGTCCATATATTGTTAAATGTTCCTTTATCTCTATCTTTTATTCAAACAACTATGAAATCTCTTTATCAAGAGAAGATGCACTCTCATCTAAGTCTCTTCATTGGAACAAATAACAGTTAACTTGTTATATAAAGAGTACAAGAATTGTTACATGAAGTAAAAGAACCTTCCACTTGCAAATAATAGGGGCAATGTGCACACATGAGCAATGTGCAAATGCTCAGACTAGGTTATGTCCCAACAGCTGGTAACATAATAACTCTGTGAAATTGTATGAACAAATTCAGGAACACAGGAACAATTTTAGCACAAGCTCAAAAGCCTTAATTAAGGTAGGCTGTTTCATTCAGGAACATTCATGAATGTTCCAAATTCATGAATATTTGTACCGTGAAATCTAAGGTTTTAGCCTGCAGTCAGATTGATATGGAAGGACCAATGAACAACAATACCTTCAACAAATGTTAAGGTTAATTGAGCTATTCACTTGATTAGGATATTTCTGAATGACTGCAAATTTGATTTTCAGCCAATCAACTGGAATAAATTTGGCCACAAGTATAACAAAGAACAGTTACTACACAGGCTGTAGTGTTTTAATAGTCAGAATTTCTCCTAGCATTGTTCAGAGTGAACTAGAAGTTGCTCTGTTTTATAACAATAAGAGTACAGTATTATGTAACGTTTCATCAGGGGCTGATGCATTAAATCAGTTGCATGATTGACATGTGTCATGCTTTGTTACCTTTGAGATAGAGTTCATGTTGGACATAGGAACATTTAAGGAATTGTTAATACTTAGAAGGTGGGTGGATTTTTTGGGGTTAGTGGGAAGCAGAGGGTTTCTGATGTTTGGCAGAACTTTTTAAGTATCCTAATGTTCTACAGAAGGTGGAAGTGGCTGTTGCTTAGAAATAATGGAGGAATACTGAGTTGGTGTCAAATGACGTTTGTGAACTCGATAACACAGCACCATTAAAAATCAGGGTTTGGTAACACCAGGGTGGACATCTTGGAACTTGGGAGCCCATGGTTTGGGACTAGACTCTGCAGGATGGGATATTGCTGAGCTTTTGGGGCACTGTAATAATTATCCATGAAGGAGGAATCTTACTTATCTCTATCTTGGGAGCAAATCTAGCAGGATGCAAGAGACTGCAGATGCTGGTATCTGTGCAACAAACAATCTGCTGGAGGAACTCAATGGGTCAAGCAGCATCTGTGGAGTGACGGGAAGGATTGTCAATGCTTCGGGTCCTGATGGAGATTTTTGACCCAAAATATCAACAGTTCCTTTACCCTCACAGATGCTGCTCGACCTGCTGAGTTCCTCCAGCAGATTGTTGCATGGAATTTTTGGAGTTTAAAATTCCCAGAAATTGGCTGAGTTAATGGTTTAAATCAATGTCGTTTGGGGTTGGCAAAACTAGTGTCAACGTGCTGCGTGGTAGGATGGAAAGGGGAAAAGAGAAGGTCATATGAGACCTCCCCAGCGATAACAAATAGTGTTTTTTGATTTGGTTCTTACAGGGAGAGAATACAAGAGCAAATAAAACTACAATTGATGTTTCTCTTAGCAGCAACAGGTGAATAAACAGTTGTTAATTGAACAGCAAGTCCAAGTCCTAAATTGGCAGGTGTTTTAATCATTTTTTCTTTGTGTTTGCCTCTGTCTCCTTTTGCCTTTTTCTGCTTGATTCTTTTTCATTGGGATTAAAAAGTAATTTGCAGCTTTGTTGTGAAACAGCAGTTCAGAAATTAATCTTGGATGTGGAGTTGCTGTCAGCAGCAAGCGCCCATGTTTGCTGCTACTCTAGGAATAAGAACGAATTTGATCTCTTCTGAATCTGCCAATGTTGACCTGCTCTCAGAAGCCATCCCAATCTTAGCTGTTGAGTCCTTGTGGAATGGATGACCCAGCACAATATAATGGTGTCATGTGAGCAGGCCAGGACAAGCTGCACCCATGGATTGGCTGAAGAACACCTGACACCTAACAAATCCACATTCCTTGTTGCAGCTGTCAAGGACTTTGAATGCACCTGATGGTCAGAAGCATTCAAAACAAAATTACATAAAAAAACTAATTATGAATCAATTAATTTTATAAAAGGACAACCCATTATAGATGTTCAGATAAACTCAGTTAAAACAAAAAATGTTTGATTTACTAATATTTAACCTATCTTCACAGCTTTTTAATGGAGTAGACTTACTGATACCATGACTGATCTTAATAGAGACAGGTTCAACGGACGGCTTCCCCAGTATGACTGCTGGGATATTGCAATAAGTTCATATTATGTTGCATGACTCCATGAGGAAACAAGATCTGGAGCTCTTGTCAGGAAATCCCCAATGCAGAGCAGACAGGAAGCTTGGGGCTTTGCATTTGTGCAGGGGTCCTGAACTTCCCTGGCATTTATGGGTATAAATGCCAGCTTGTCAAGGAACTGCCAGCACTTCCCTGCAAGTTCCAGTCCTTGTTTTAACATAATATGGAAAAACTAGTATTTGCACCTGAGTAAAGATGTGGTTTCACTGTACGTTGGATAAACAATAATTGTTTGATTAGAAACAAAGTCCAGTTGGTTCAGTAAAATCTTTGTTCCTTTTTGGGGGAAAAAAAACTTTCCAAATGTATTTTGTAACTTGTTTCTGCCATGTTCAGAGTAGTGTAAGTTGGTTGCTTTATCAGGTTATTTTAGAAGAATTTATTTTAATTTATACTTCCAATTTATTTGCCGTACTAGAGGACAGCAGTAAGCATAGGTGCTTGTTGTTGGCAGCTACTTCTAGTCTAAGATCAACTTTTTCACATAAAAGCTGAAAATTAAAAAAAAAATCTCAATGATAAAGAATCTAGAAGAAAAAAATGTTAGAGATTTCTAATTCACTTTGAAAGGCCACTTTGGATTATTAGGCATTTTATTTGCATGGAGAATTGCAATTGCTGGAAGGTATGGGATAACATTTTGAAATGTTTCAGAAGATGCACTTTTGAAAGGATTTCGTGTAGATTGAAATTTCATCTCTGACTTAAGTATTGGCTAAAACAGTATATTCAGAGAGCATTGAATTGTCAAAGATGTTGTCTGTCAGTTTGCCTGCTTAAGAATCCTGTGGCATGCTTTCAAAAGCTGTGATTTCCTGGCCAAAAGTTTCTCCCAATAACCATGATCACCAAATTCTGATTTATTGGTTCATTTGCTTTTGTGGGTTGTTACTATGTGTAGATTGAATCCACATTTGTTTACATAAAGGCAATGATGGCACTGGAAAAACAATCTATTAATTGTAAAAAGACTGGGACATCCAAGACTGTGACAAGATAACTGCATAAATGCTACTCCTTTCTTCCTTTGCTTCCGGCTTGCTGTCTGTACTAATTATGACACCAGATCTCACTGGCTTTTGCTGGTGGTTCCAAACAGAACCATTGGCATTTAGCTGTTCAAACAGCAACCAGTCCCAGATTCAATATAAGCACTGACAAATGTGGTTGTCTGGGAATACAGCCGCTGAGCCCAATTTCTTGGCATTCTCTGGTACTATTCAGTCCTGCTTGGTGCTTGATCCAGAAACCATTGATTTGAATGGCAATTGAAAAGGATTAAGAGGATGGTTCTTAAATATTTTGCTTTTAGCTTAATATTTATAAATGTGTTTTTAGTTACATTCATTTTTTTTAAAAGAGATATAGCTTTTATATTTTAAATTTTCCTTGGAGCACAGAAGAATAAGGGGAGATTTGATAGAGGTTTACAAAATTATGAGGGATATAGACAGAGTTAATGTGAATAAGCTCTTTCCACCTAGATTAGGAGAGATAAGTACGAGAGGACATGGCTTTAGGGTGAAAGGGGAAAGGTTTAGGGCAAACATTAGGGGGAACTTCACTCAGAGAGTGGTGGGAGTATGGAACGGGCTGCCATCTGATGTAGTAAATGTGGGCTCACTCTTGAGTTTTAAGAATAAATTGGATAGATACATGGATGGCAGAGGTCTGGAGGGTTATGGACTGGGTGCAGGTAAATGGGACTAGTGGAATAACGTTTCAGCACAGACCAGAAGGGCCAAATGGCCTGTTTTCTGTGCTGTAGTGTTCTATGGTTCTAAATATCTTTTAAATATCTCTGAATGTCTGATGTGAGGTGTCAGTGGGATTGGCTCTCCACTTCCAGACAAAGTATGAATGGGGTGTGGGGTGGTGGTAGGGGTTACCACCAATGTCAACTCTGAATGGGTGGGCTGGGCTAGCAAGATCAGGCCATGTAAATTTGCATGTCACTCAGTCACTGAGAGGAAGTTTATTTGGTTTCTCTATTTCCACTGCAATATATATGTGGCATAGAGTTGAGACCATGAAAAGTGCTTAAAGAAATGAATATGTACAAATCAAGAAATTGTCATTGAGATATCTTGTAACAGTTACAGAAATCCTTTCTGTAACTGTTAATTTCCTTGGTCTTCACAGTAGTTAGAGATGGATGATCGCCTCTTCCTATCCTTAATTTGTTTCTGTGATGATGCATTGTTATTTGTAAATGTATTTATATAAACTTGCCTTAAAAATAGCACTCTGAATAGAATTCAACATTTTGATTTTGTGGGAACCTGATAGAAATCTGTTATGACAAGTAAACCAAAATAGATTATTATTCATGGCAATAATTTAGATAAGATCAGAGAAAGATGTTTGCAAATTGTTTGGCCAATATATATATGAAAACCAGTTGATATTTCATTATGCATGGCCTATGTTTTAAAACTAGATTTCTCATGCAAAATGTCTTCTGCCAAGCAAATTGGGAATGAATCCAAGGTGGACTGAATCAATTTATGTATGAAGCCACTAAATGCATCCTTTTCTCAAAAACCACCAGTTCTTCCACTCAGTTAAATTGATTGGGTGATACTTTTAAGTACTGGATACTAAAATCCACCACATCCGCTTAATAAGATAGCCCAATTGTAGTAAAGTGGGAACAATCCAAATATAGCAATTATCCAGGCAATTTTCTTGAAACATTCTATCATTTATCTTTCCAGGTGATAAACTTATTTGGTTTATGCTGTTTTCTATTTCATCATAATGAGCAGTATTATTTTTAAAGTCCTCAAGATATTCATTTCCCTGGTCAATTCCTGCTTTTAATGCATCTGTATCTAATAAGGACCCATTCATTTGAAAGAGTGGATGGTTCTTTCCTGCCGACCTGATTATGAATAGAAAATGATTAAATTAAAATATCTTAAATGTGAAAATAAGCAACAATAGTTGATGAAAGGTAAAGAAAAAGTTGAGTTGGGCTGTCTCAGGTCATGGTATTAAAGATTTTAAGGCTAGACAACATGCTCTTTTACTTCTGTGGCAACATCTAAAATTAATGTTCATTTTGGTCTAGTCCTTTCCAAATATTACTTGGGCATAATAAAGTATACAGCCAATGAAAATGAAGGATTAAATCATGCAGGATATTCATGTTGAATTGCCAAGCCCCTTCCTTCAAGTCTGCTCAACTACAACAAATTTGGAAGCATTGGAATAAAGCTAGTTGTTAAGTCCCTTCTGAATAATGAAAATCGTTGAACCCATGCTTGGATAACTCTTGGAGGGAAATAAAATAATTTGTCATTGGGAGGTTCAGAAGTTGTCAACAAAGTTGTATGCACTAAAATCTTTTTTTAAAAAAAGTGTCCATTGATGTTCTGTAGCCTTTCAGAAATACCACAGTAGTTTCCATGGCTGTCATAATTCAGTGATGTATTGGAAACTCTTTGATACCAAGCACTTCCAACAGCCTCTCTCTTTTCAATTACAGGACCGGAATCGGCCCTATGATGCATTTAACTTGCACTCTTTGGAGAATTCCTTAATGGATATTATGAGGAGTGACCATGAACCTATGAAAGGTAAACACTATCCCCCCAGTGGCCCACCAATGACTATTGCTGACATAATGTGGAGGAATCACTTTGCAGGTTAGCAAATTTCTTATTTTTAATATGGACACTATATAAAATTTTTAAGTGATGCTTTGGTTTTGCATGTTAAATGTATGTTTTTGGTTAATTGTTGAAATAACTTGCTGTTTCAGATTCCATATTTTTTGTTTCTAATTGCAAAATGGGGAAGACTTACCAGTTGGTTTTTGAGAACATTTAAAAAAAACCTTCATAAGTGCTAATTTATTTTGATTAATCCATATGTTTCTCAATAAAACAATTTTTGTGTGTTGACAAAATGCTAGTTTAGGACAACTATTAACATTTTCATACTTTTCATGGATCAAAAATACTGCGCTTTTAAAATTTTGAGATTTCCTCCCTCTCATATATTCATTCTTAGATTTCTGGTTCAGATGCTCAATAAGTGAGTAAAAACCCAAATGTATGTCAGTTTTCAGCTGCAAATTCTTTTTAAATTCAGTTCATTTCTTGGATAACTTTAAAAGCATTTTTGGAATAACAGTGCATTATTTCTGGTGTACATTTTGCCAGTTATCTTTTTGTTACTCTATTTTACTCTCCTATTAGTTCTCAATGAACTTTGGCTGTTGAATGCAAGAATATTTTCCCAACAGTTCAACAGTGAATATGGCATTGTTTATGAATTGCTTAGGGACATCAGGGTTCTTGAAAGCTAGTGTGTAAAGCAAGCTATTTTTCTTTTCTAAATACTTTCTTGCCAAGTTCTAATTAAATCTATTTGGAACACAACTTTTCAAAATCAAAAATGGAGTTTATTGTCTTATGTATAAGTACACGTATGCAAGGTTTTAAGGTTATTCTGGTTCAAAAAAACAGTTATTTTGCTTGCAGAAGAACTGACACAGCAGTTGATTTTTAAGGAAACTCCTTTATCTAAGCAATTTCTAACTATGCAAACGTTAAATATTGTAGTTGATGAAGTTCATATTTTCACTGAATGTAATTGACTTGACACATGCAGTTTGCATTCAGTTCTCAGAAGATGGCATTTCATCGTGGTAAAACTCCAAGTATTTGAGTTAACAAACAACTACCCTATCTATCCCTCTGATGAAATCAGTTTGTTGCTCAAGCTGCAATTGTAAATGGTTACCAGTCAAAATTTGTATTTGCTGCTGTCTTTCTTAAAAAAAATATTGACAGAGGACTAGCACAAGTGTTGCCAATACAGTTTAAAGGTCTTTTGAGCAATACCAAAGATAAAACTGTAGAAAAGACAGTTCTGAGTGAAATGTCATCAGTTATTGAAAGGATAAAACTGGAATGATTCAATTATTCAAGATTTACTAGGTTGCATTTAAGCATGTTCTAGGGGATCCAGTAACAATTTGCTTTTAAAATAATTTCTGCTGTTTAAACACTACAGTTTATTGTGTGAATGACTGAATGGAGTTGCAGAAAAGCATCACTGTTTTGGGGAAAGTACAACTACTATCATTAATTCCATAGTGGTTTTAAAGGTACATGTCAAATTCAGTGGATTAAAAATGACAACATCTCAATTGTTAGTCTCTGAAATTTGAGTCATGAATTTTGCTACTTATGACAGGCTTGGGAATTCGGATTAATTCCAGTGAGGGCGGTAAAAGGTGAACCTATATGTTGGAGGTTTGGCCTTGACACCATAACATTACTTATGGATCAAAAATAATTAGAAGTTTATTAACTCCCTGAATTAACACAAGGTTGAGGTGGGTGCTGGTGTTTTCTACAAGGAAGCATTTTAGAAAAACATTAATTGAAGAACTTTTAAAATAAATACACAGCTGAAAGTTCCATCCATGCCTTTGCCAGCTCTTGCTTTGTCATCGGATACACTATACAGAATCAGGCTGTTTGACCTAACCAGTCCTTGCTAGCATTTATGCTCCACTTGAGCCGCCTCTAAATTTGACAGCTCTCTGAATCCTCCTCTCTCATGCTTGTCTAGCCTCCCATTAAGTGTATCTTTACACTTCACTTCAGCCACCCCAATACTTCCAACATTGTCCTCAGGACCATTACAATTCCACACGTGAACTTCAGTTGTTGGTTTTCATTGACCTTTTAAAGATTCCCCTCAGGATTACCCTTGTCCTGCTCTCTTCTGGTGGCCACTTATCATACAACGTGCTAATTTCAGTCTTATTGGCATATCCAATGGGCTCACGGACACTGCAACATTTTCTTTCTCTGATCAAGTTCGGACCATCGGCATCACAGATTGGCCTGTGGTATATTTAATTCCTTCTCCCCAGTGCTGGGCTTTTGACCATCAAACAGTTTGTATTGTGAAACTTCCTTTTCTTCCTCTGTTACTCTTGCTAAAAATTTCCCCAGGGTCAAAAAATAATATGCATTTATTCATCACACTTTTTGCTGACTTCAGGATATTCCTGTTATTGACTGTGAAGCTAAGTACTTTTGAAGGGTACTCCTGTAACGCTGGGAAGTGTGAAAGGCAATTTGCACACTGCAATGTCCCACAAATAGAAAAGAGATCATATGCTGCAATGTGTTGGCTGAGGGATTATTATTAGCCAGGTGATGGCTTTCTGAATAATGTCATGAGATTCTCTATGCCCACTTGAGAGAATACAAGGGGGCTGGGTGTAACTAAACAAAAACCTTCATCCATGCAGCATCCAATCTACATTACTGAGGTGTCAGCCTAGATGATGTGCTGAAGTCCATGGAGTGAGTCTTGAACTTGCAACCTTCTGACGTGGAGGTGAGAGTGATACTCCTGAGCTTTGGTCTCTTTCGATCCTCCCTTCAGTGTGTCCTCTTATTAACATAACTGATGGGCAGAAGATTGGATTTGAATTTATTCTTCCAGTTAGAGAGAAGGAAATTAATTTCCTTACAAAGTAAACAATTGACCAGTCCACAATATTTTTCTCTTGCAGACACAATGAATATGTAAAATTCTTTCTATGTTACAGCTGCTAAATAGTACAAGATACATGTTCTTTAAATATATACCCTGGTAACTTAAACTGAAATCATCATGAATTTGTGTACCTTTGTAAATGCAAGGAAGCAGATCTGAAAAATAGTTATCTTGTACAATTTGCTGTTTTGCATTTAAGTTCACCTTTAGTGTGGCTGAAAATGTCTAAATTCCCCATTGTTTCCTCAGATGCATGTCACTATTTTTCAATATCCTTGAATTCTCCACGTGGAGTCCAGCCTTTTTTCCTTCTGCTGTGAGGATTAGATGCACTTTTTTTTCCTCTAATTATTATTTGGTAACACCACATCTCTAGAGCTTTCCATACCCCAAGGGGGAAATTTTTGTCAAAAAAGTTATCAGACCCTTGTATCTGCCTCTTCCACCAAACCAGAGAGTGTGCAAAATACAAGTGGGAGCTATTTGTGTTTATTTGTCAATACTCAGTTGTGATTGTCTGCTTTCATTTAGCATCTCAAACCTTTGAAAATATTTCAAACCTTTTCACAGTTGAAGATGGGGAGAAGAAAATGAAGTAATTGATGTGGAGCAAGTAGTGCAGTGAGACAATTAGATGATGTGGGTGAAAGCTTAATCAATGAAAATGAGCTGTGTGGAGTTTTATTCAAAAGATGGAGCAGGAAGGAGGCATTTGAGATAAAATTCCAGAAAGTGGGCTAGAGATTAGCATTGGCTGATTACAAATAAGCTGATGTGAAATATAATTTTAATGGACTAAACTTTTTGAAGAATGGCCAAGATGCTTGACTTTAAAATGTATTGGTTTATTATTGTCACTTGTACCGAGGTACAGTGAAAAGCTTGTCTT
>JARFYF010000012.1:29799786-29809927 GCA_030265395.1 Rhina ancylostomus | reverse complement strand
AAATGGTGAATGTGGGTCTTCAGGCTCCTGTACCACCACCTCGATGGTAGTAACGTGAAGAGGGCGTGTTGCATATAGTGAGGGCCCTTAATGATGGGTGCTGCCTTCTTGAGGCACCGCCTCTTGAAGATGCCCTTGATGGCGGGGAGAGTTGTGCCCGTGTTGGAGCTGGCTGAAGTCTGAAGTTTATTGCTGTATCTCCATTCAGTTACATGAATGCTGAAGCAGTTTACTTGATATTGGCAAGTGGACCTTTTATTTCATAACTTTAGAACAGAATACCTGGAGAACATCTTTGTTAGCAGTTCTTTATTATTTTTGTGTGAACATTGTGCCAATAAGCTTCTAATGGCCATTTTAATGTATTTATATCTTAATATTCTTTCAGTATTTATCCAACAGTGAGTTGCAATTGAGAAATTCTTAAATATGTATTGTTACAAGGAAAAGTACTTGTCTTCTCCCTTTTTCCTTCCAAAGAGTTTGTTACAAAGAACACCTACTTGAATTGACGTTGGACTTTAACCAGACTGCTGAATCCAGAAATATCCAATTAACCTTTCATACAGCACCAAAGTTGACATATAGTTTCTAGCATTATTCAGCTAAAAGTTTAGGTTCATCATAGGTTTTGTTTGCTTCCTCTTTTGTGTGTGACAAACAGCTGTGATATTTTTGAAAGAAACATTTTGATGGAAATGATAAACTTTTAAACTTTACCAACATCACCTTTTTTTAAACAAAACAGTGTATTAATATGGCCTGTAATTAAAAGTAAATGTATTCTTCTACAGTTACATCTTCATGCTGAGCATTAACAAATTGGTGACAATGCGAAGTTCAGGCCTGTGGGAGAAATAGGAAACATCAATTGAAGTTCCAGAATAATTTTCAGGTTTGTTTTCACTAGATCAAAGTGTAAACTGTTTTACAGGTCGTTCTTCGCTTTTTCCTATTGAAGATGGTTTTCTTGATGATGGTCATGGTGATCAGTCTCTGACATCAGGTTTAAACTCTCCAACCCGCTGTCAGAATGGTGAAAGGGTGGAACGTTATTCACGAAAAGTCTTTGTGGGAGGTCTGCCTCCGGACATCGATGAAGGTACATCTTGTAAATCAAAATCTTCTGAATTCCTTTTAACACTCAGTGTTATTGTGTGGAACTAATTTTGGTAGCTTTAATTTTTAATAAAGCCCTGTTCATGATGTGTCTTGTAGATGAAATCACAGCTAGTTTTCGTCGATTTGGACCTCTGGTGGTGGATTGGCCTCATAAAGCTGAAAGCAAATCATATTTCCCACCCAAAGGTAATGAACTAATTGAACTCTTGACGAGATTTGGATTTGAGACTCGTATGTTGGAATTTGTTACATTTGCATATTGGAATAGATACATAACCAGTCAAATATCTACTTGAAACTTATAAAATACTGTAAATTATAGTCTATTACAATATTTATGGAAAGAAAGATATATGTCTGGTGTTTTATTGGGGAAATGAATTTTGCTCTGTGCTTTGTGTCTGCAAAGGTACCATATGTCACCCTTTGTGTTGAGAGTTAAAGCCATTGGCAGGTGTTTCCAGATGTAAATTTGTGTACAGTGTTTTAGATGTGTGTTTTTGTGTGTCGATCTGTGCTTCTCATATTCTCTTCAATGCGTGCACACTATCCCCTCCTTGCTTTTTCTATTTTTCTTCTGCTTTTTATTTTACTCTTTTCTGTGTCTTTTAGGCTCTCTCATTATATTTCTCTCTCTCGCTCTCACATTCTATTTTTGTTTCCTCCATTTGTCAAGTAGCCTGATGAGAACCATTGTTTATTCATGAAAGATGGCAGTTGTGCAGGTCACATTCTTTTCTACATTTATCAACATTAGCCTGGTGGAGGAGGAAAGGTGGCAGAAAGTACAAATGTAAGATGTAGTTGACAGTTTTAATGATGTTTATTCTTTTTTTCACAATGTTCTGAATTCGAAAATGGTGACAGTTGCTTGGGAACCACTTCTAAATAAGATTTATCTGTTGACCACTGCAATTTGGCCTTTATCATGTGTTCAGGTCTTGATATATGATGGGGAATTGGATGTAAATCATTTGTAATAGAGCAGAGTAATTATTTGCTGGTGAGCATTTCCAGTAGATGATTTGAACTCATTGCAAAATATTCTTAGACATGGAAAGCTTTGGATGAGCATTTACATTTAGCAATCTGAGATTGAATTACATTGTGGTATGTTATTCTGGTGATGAATGTGATGTGGAAAGCAATTTCCACCACAGTTACCAGTTGCTAGTGCTACTAATTTAAAATAGAATGTATGAATAGACGGTCATAAATGATCTGGATTATTTATAACCACGTTCAGTTGCTGTTGGAGTCCATTAAAAGATTCAGTGGTTTGCTCCCAGTGTTTTATTAGCACAGTTACATGCAGCCATTCAGAAAGCTCACTGATCAAGAGTAATATTTTAAAAAAATGATGACCAGTATAGGGAATACATTATTACAGACTTCAGCAATTCTGCTCGGTGAATACTGGTGCTGGAGATTTTAAACGTTATTGACAGTGATGCTTTTTATAAGCAAAGTGGCAGCAGTAGTTTAAATGCTCTTCCCTCCCCCAAATCTGGCTTTAAAATTAATAAATGTGTATTCTGTACACAGCGGGTGTCTTTAAGTAAGAATCTCATGGACAAGTAATCTATCATCTACCATGGGTAACAAATTTAAGGAATGGCTCTTGGATCTATTATTGAAATTTGTGTTAAATATGCACAAAATTTATTTTGATAATTTTATGTTAACACCACATCAGCACTGTAGTCAAGTTATGTCACTGCCTTAGGTTATTTGTGGTGGAGTACAAACTATTCATAGGATTTCAATATGGCTGGAGAGAGCAGAATTGCTTACGTGCTTAAAACCATATTTGATACATCATGTCGAAAGGACTTGAGCTTTGAAGCTTCTGTCAAGTCACATGCCTATAATTTGCAATATCGGCCCCCAAGTTACCAGCCGAAGAACAAACTCTTTTTTAAAACAGTAGAAATTTTTCAATAGAAATGGATCATTTACGAAGTGTCATGCACCAGATTATTTAAGTTTTTTTATGACTGTTTTATGAATGCAAGAAAACCAAATGATTCTTAATTAGTTCCCCAAATTTGATTGTCACTTCTGATGTTACCACATATAATTATTTGCTGCTTTGTCATCTCATTTTAGAATGGAACCCAACCAACTTTATAAAGGGGATTAAATCCTTGTATAGACTTTGGGAGAGCAAAGCCCTAGTAATCGTGGATTTTCTGTTAAAGAGCTGCCACAGACATGACCAGCAAGTAACCTCTAATCCACTATAATATTTTTGCATGAATGTTCAGATAGTGTTAGTTATAGTGTCCATGTGTTTCAGAAAGGTTTGGTTCTGCCAACCTTGACCCTTCCAGAAAGCTGAAAAGCCAAGGTTATTTTTAAGATGCTGTAAACTAAATTGCAAAATAGCAGACTTAGAGAAAGTATTTCCTTTTTTAAAAGAAAGTAATGAAATCTGTAACACTGATCACAGTAAATAAGATGATGTGCGGTTTAATAAGGGCAAGAACATTTATAGCATGTAACATGTAGCTCTGTGTTCCATTTAAGGCTATTAAATAATCACTGGGATCATATGTCAATTAAGGGGTTGCTACAATTAACACTGGGTGAGTGCCTAAGTACGTCAATTCAGAGGCTGAAGACGTCCTGGCTCCAGCATTTGATATTAGAGAGAGTGAAGTTTATTCATAGTTATTTTTAAAACCATGATCTTGCAGTGTAATAAGAAAGAAACATGGTATGAATGTGTTAAGTGAGATTTTTAGAATGCCCATTCATTGTTCAGATTGGGTGATATGAATGTTTTGGCACCTAAGCAATGTTTTTAATCCAAAAATGCACAGAAAATAGCTGAAGATGGGGAAAGCTAACCAATCAAGGCACCTTCTGTTTTTAAATATTCTTTTTAAAAAATGCCAAAGTAATCAAAGAAGAATTGGATGGCACAGGAAGGAGAATCATTTTCAAGGCCATGGACAAATGATGGCAGAATGGGGCTGACTAGTTGATATAGTCTTAATGGACTGAATGGTCACCTCCTGTGCTATAATGATTCCATTCTATAGAGAAGGATTCTATGTACAGAGAAGGTGTGAATTAAACCAGAAGGGCAAAATGGGTTATAGCAACGAGTGAGAGCAAATGCAGTGAGGCAGCTTTGGAGAAGGGGCATGTGTCTGCGAATACAAAGTGTTGCATTAGCAATGCACAGGTTGGTATATGCTGGGAGAATGGTACTGCCATGGAGGAAGAGGCAACATTTGAGAAAAGTGTAGAGTGGTTGCTATACATTGTGAGATGAGGCCCATTACTGAATGCAAGTGTTATGCCTTGTAAATCAAAGATGATTGGAATTCAAAGTGGGAGTCAGAATTGAGAGGAAGGAGAATAGCAGAACTGAGACTTTATTACCTATTCCACCCCCTCAGCACCTTCTATCCAATCATGACTAATAATTATTAAAAACTGGATTTACAACTTTGAGTTTGGAATCAGCTGTTAATTAATTAGTGTCCTGTGTACTTTTATTGCGTATTACTAAGTATTGTAAAATTTGCTGACTTGAAGTACTAACAGCAGCTTTCCAGTTCCATGCTGGAATTTGGAAGGAATTTGACCGAATAGTATTGGGTCAGCCAATAGACCAACTGGTTGGGATCCTAAGAGATCTGGAGGTTAATGGGGTAGAGTCTAAAAACAGGATCCTGAGCAGAGGAGATGCTTATTTGCTGGGTTTCATTGCTAAGTATAAAGCTATTTTCAAAATTAGAATTGTAAAATTTAAAGACTATTAATTTGGATTTACCAACCTAGAGTATTCCCACTGCTTGAGGAAGTTTGCAAGTTGGAGGTTTTGATTAGGTGCAGGCTAGAGAAAATACACCTAATGTTTTAACTCTGATTTCATCAATAACAAATGTACTTATTTAACAATTAGTTTATGGAGCATGCACCTAG
Source organism: Rhina ancylostomus (assembly GCA_030265395.1). Classification (NCBI taxonomy): domain Eukaryota; kingdom Metazoa; phylum Chordata; class Chondrichthyes; order Rhinopristiformes; family Rhinidae; genus Rhina; species Rhina ancylostomus. Next base: position 29,804,866 of record JARFYF010000012.1, on the reverse strand, counting down.
CAGTTTAAATGGTCTGCTGGCTAGAAACAGGAAAGCACCATTTGTTCCAAGATGATGAAATCTGTAAAGAATGTGTTTGATAGGAACCATTATTGGAATATTTATTTAATGTTGAGGAGTACAAAAGCCTGGTTTTATTAAGCCTTGTTTGGGCACAGTCAGGAAAAGGTCTTATTTGCTGGGCTTGTTATCAACCAACTGTTTTCCCAGATCATCTGGGTGAAGCTAAGAAATTGAAAAATTTAAACAAAAGAACATTTAGGATCAGTTCCTGTATTCATTTAATTGTTGACCAAAATATCTGTCTTGTTGGCTGGTATTTCAAACCAGACAACTTACATGGACGACGTCGGTCAAATTTGCTACCCTCATCCATAACCCTGGATGTCCAGCATGAACCTAGAAATCCTGGGGTCTTGCTCAGCTGGAAGGTTTGTCCCATTCAGCTGTCCACTTGCACCATAGAATCGTGGTGGAGTGGCCATTTGTTGAATGACGGCTAATAGGTTCCACCTCCCAGATGATCTGGCCCACTTGAGGGAAGGTGGAGGTGCATAGGAACAACAGTGGAAGAAAATGGACAGAACTGGAAACAGTTCTTTTGGGTGGGAGAAAAAAGGAACATTCCAATATTGATAGAGGGGCAGTCAGGAGAGAGAGAGAGAAGTCTCTGGTTAAACTAAGGGAGTAGATTGCTAGAATAAACTGAGAACTTGAAGGAAAAGTGTTGCATTGGGGGGGGAGGGGGTGAAACAGTGTGGATAGGTTTCAATGTCTTTGGAGACCAGTGTTGGAGAGATTAGGTGGCTTCTGAACTGCATAAAGTGGAATGATTTAAGGCATTTTTTTGTGAAATTGTTGAAAATCCCAGGGTCAATTTATTTTTATCCTTCACCATAAATGAATAAAAATAAACCAATGATGATGTTTAAAATTTAACCAGTGTTTCAATGTAACATATTAAACATGGAATTAATTTATAAAGTGAAATTTGATGTTTAATTTTTAAACAAAAACCTGTAATTCACCTTGAACCCCCAGAATTGTACCACCAATGCTGTGCATATAACATCTGGATTTCCCCTCAGGTTATGATGTGCTTTTGTTCGCTAATATGGTTGAATAGGGTGAAGCTGTAACTTTGTTACAAATGCCCCATTTCGGATATTGATAATTTTGTTAAGTAGCAAAGTCAAAGTTGAGTTTATCATCATTATACACGTGTGTACAGGTACAATGAAATGCTTACTTGCAGCAGCATCACAAGCACATAGCATCAGATGTACAACATTCACTAGAAAAACATAAATTAACAAATAAATTATACAAAATTAAATGAGAGAACACAATTTGAACAAAAAAAACCCAAAATCCATTGTAGTGCAAAGTGGTCAAAGTTGTGAGGAGAGGCCGAACACCACAGTGCAGTGGAAATTTTACAATAGGAAAAGAAAGCTCAGTGATGAACTTATAAAATTATTTTCCTTGGTTTCATCCCTGGTTGGTAGCACTAAACTTCTATATCGTAGTGCGGCCTTCAAAATGAAATTCAATTTAAAAAAGGAAATTACATTTCTTGAGGCAGAATACAATCTACTGTCTCTTGTTTGTAGATCATTTAATGGTACTCACTGATGTGCTTTCTAAGTAGATATGTTTAACTTAGTCAAAGACTTTACGATCAGAATGTTAGATGCAGGAAGGTGAAATGATGGTTCAGATTTATCTGCTTAATGTGACAATGATGTCCATTTATGTTAACTTACCAAAGGGGGCAACAGAAACTGATTTGAAAAAGCACAACAGTAAATTTGAAAAAGCTCAACAAGAAAAAGTGATGGAATGGGGCCAGGGGAAGAAAAAAATCTATGGGGCACCATATCCTCAAGAGGCTGGACAGACAAAGACCACTGTGAACTTTCTAGTTCTTTACGTTCCTTTGTTCCTGAGTTGTCAGCTTGTTGGAGTCGTGCTGATTTGTGTAAATTGTTGGTAAGATTTTGTCTCTCATTGTTGCACTTCAAAAATGAAGAATTCACAGATCAATGTTGGTTGTGGAATACAAAGAGATGGAATTGGACAACCCAAACTTTGACTTCAATGTTTGATGCTCATTCATGACCATCACAGTGGAAACCCAGTCACAGTTAAATTTTTTTTCCCTCAAATGACCATGTAAATGAAAGAAAATTTAGTTTAAAATGCAAGTTGTGACATCAGTTTAAATCTCAGTCAAGGTTCTGGATTTAATTTCTATGTGATGGATCAGCAACTTGAGCCAAATACACGGGATAACCAACATTAAAATGCAGATATGGCTGCTTTCTGGGGTCCTGCTGGGCTAATCTCCATTCCTGACAAACACAACTGCATCATGTGATTTCTTGACACATTTTAAAATTCAGTAAGGGCCACTGCCTCATTTTCTGCACATTGATGCAAAGATCCATTGGCAGATATTTTAAATCAAATCCTCTAATCAAGCAGGTAAAGCAGATCCGTCATGAAAGTTGATCATTTCTAGTAAAATATTTACTTCAGCCTTTACGGATGACTTTTATTGCATTCTGTCAGTTTGGTGCCAAAGATGGAGTATTTGTACTGCTTGAAAGGCCACAATTTTAGTTTTAAGCAGGTAGCATGAATTTTATGAAGAATTGGGATGAATTTGAAAGAGATGCTCGTGCTGAGTGATTTCTATTATACATAGCTGAATTACAAAGTGCATTTAAAGCAAAAGATTGTTGCAAAATATTTTCAAGGATTTGTAGTAAATTATATTACTAAATGGAAACTCTGCCATAAGAAATTCCCACATCCATTTTTGGGTTCTTGTGTTCACTGTGGATGGGGCAAGAAGGGAAAAGTGTTTAAAGTTGGCATGTTTCTAGGGTTTTACCAATTGGAACCACCTGCTGTGCAGTGCACAAGAATAGTCTAATTTGAATTTCTATTCCTTTCTCACATCAACTTTGGAGATGGCATGAATTCCCTTACTTTCACTGTTCTGTGTTACTTAAAGCAAGCTCAGTGAGGCCGGAGTTGAGTCTTGCATTAATGTAACTTTCTTCCCTTTACTCTATGTTTGCATGATTTTCTGACCGTAACATATTCTAAGTTGCTGCATCTTGTGGATGAACCTCAACAGTGGTAGCCATGAGGCAATTTGGCTGCAGTACTCTAATTCCAGTTTGTATTAATACCTCCTTTTGCATGAAGAGTTGCAATTAATTGTTTTCATTTCCCCTCATAAACATTATGATGGTGAAATACACTGTTACAGCCCTGCTACCATAAAGGCTGAGTGTGGCAACCTGAGCGCAAATTCGGGGTCCTAGCTCTATCATCCTCAATTGAAAATGAAACCGATAACCCTCATTAGGCCAAGCAGCATCTGTAAATGGAATCAAAAAAGCTGATGGAAATTTGTTGGAAGAGCCCATTTCTGAAATGTTAATGTGTTTTTCTTTATAATGCTACTTGACCCTTTCTGTATCTCCAGCACTTTGAGTGTGTTTTTTGAAGCTCGGCATCTGTAGCTTTTTTCTTCTCCTTTGATCTTCCTGCTTTGTGCTTCAATCGCCCAGTAGATCAATGTAGCCAGCCGCCCAAAGGGCTTTAGACTTTGCATATCCTAAAAAAAATTAGTTATTAATTGTATAACATGGAGGAACAGATATGGGAAATGGTAAGGTGAGGGGCAGAAACAAATGCTTATTTTATTTTTCATATACCTGTGCATCCTCAATAGGCTTGCTGATTGTGGAAGGAAGGGTTTTTTTTGTGATTGGCAGTGAGTGTGTCATCTCCAGAGGAAGTTGCCTTACTCTTGCTGTCTGATATATAACAGGTTACCAAATTTCCATTGAAATGTGAGCTTGGCTGGATGATGTCAGATTGTTTGTTTCCTTTCAACATTGATGCAGCATTGTCCTCCTATTCACGAATGGAGAGAGAGTAGGTGCTGCATTTCATAACCCTTACAATGATGGAAAGCTGTGCAGAAGTGCTGTTATTGAGGATGACTGAATTGACCTTCAGCTTTTTGGAAACTGGTGAAATTCATCTGTTTCTCACTGTGAAATTCTGTTTAGTTAATTCACTTTTTGAAAATGGATGCTGTTAGCATTAGTGATGACTTAAAAGCTGTAGCTATACCCACATTGAATATGATTCACTAAAAATGTGTTTCTTTTGTTAACCTAGAAAAGTCTTTTATTGACGTCCTCTGAGTATTTTCTAGGCTGCTTGGTCATCAGTTGACCAATTAAGATTTTGTATCAACCAAAGTATTTCCCAGGCCCTTGGTCTGATTGCCAAGTTGACCATACACTTGCCTTGGGATGTGTTGATGAACTTTTGTCTTTCATGTGCATTGGTTTAGAAGCACCCTTTCAGCCAACTTATGAACAAGACCAGGAAAAAAGTCTCATTTTAGTTCCTTTGTATTATTCACCTCATGTTTGTGATAAATTCCCAAGAAAATTATCTTTTTTTGTCTGCAAAGTCTTTGATAAGAGGTTATTTGCTAATGCCTCTTCTATTGGTCTTGCTCATTGTTCATCACATACTTTGTTAAATTACTTTTCATTAAGGCAGTGAACATATTCAATTCTGAGTAAGTATTAGAAGTCTGCATATTTCCTGTGTATCAGATGTTTCAGGGAAGAGGAAAGCAAAGATACTTGTGGGGTTAGATTTATTTAGAGCTTTTTTTAAATTTAGAACAAAGCAATTCCAAATCAGGATTCATTGTTGAACCAGATAGTGAAAGGACACAGTGCACCTTTCCAATTTCCTTAAAAAAAATACATTCTGTTTCAGTTGGTCATATGATGTGAAGGCAAGGCAGTATATCCAGGTGAAAGTAAATCCTAATAACTAGTTAGACGTTGCAAAATAATTACTTTTGAGACCTGGGTGTTGCTCACAAAGTCATCCCTTTACTGCCCGTCAGGTGGTGGTGGCGGTAGGCAGACTTCTACAGCAATTCCAGTCATAACCCAAACAGTTCACAGGTTGGACATGTGGCCACGAACCAAGTTTCCACATGGCAGAAGATGCCTGCAGCTATCAGCAA
>JARFYF010000012.1:29768250-29778312 GCA_030265395.1 Rhina ancylostomus | reverse complement strand
GATGTGAACTAGTACAACTACTGATCCTGCACCAGTGACCATAGCCACTTCTCTTTAAAACTGATTTGGGATGCAGGTCATCTGTTTCTGAGGACTTGCTGGTTTTCTGTCATTGATCTGAACTGCATAATTGGTGTTAATTTTACCAGTACCTTTTTCTGTTGTTATTGCTACTTTCTTTCAATTCCTCATCTGCTATTTCCAAGAGTTGCTCTGTCTTGTGTTTTATGAAGGTCAGCACAAGATAATCTCTCTGCCATATCCTTAGTTTTAATTATTTAATTAATATAATTCAATGTAATTTTTCCAGTCTCTGTAAGGGCCCACTTTAGCCTTTGCTAAGTTTTTTTTCCATCTGTGCCTACCTATGTAAATTTTTAGACTGTCTTTATTTTTTGTATGATTTCGTTCCTATTTTTCCTTATCAGTTTCTTGATCTACTTTGCTGAACTCTGACATTTTCTCAATTGTCAGGCTTATTGCTCTTTTGACAACATTTCTAAGTCTTTTCCTTTGATCCAATGCTATCTTGCTAGTGAGGGCTGGACCGCTTTTTCTGTTGGGTATTTGTGCAGGTATATATATTTGTTTGTTGTAAACTATGCATTAATTCTTTAAATGTTTCAGATAACTTCTGGTGCTTTCACATGTAGTTTCTCCCCAATGATTCTCATTCATGTAAATTTTTAAGTTGATTCAATTAACAAATGATTTTTTTTGTTAACACAGATAATTTCATGTGCTTTGCCCTCGTGTGACCAGAATTTTTTTCCCTGTAGCATTTTGTTACGTTTTAAATCCTTAGTTTTATTCTAAATGTCAAACTTTTTAGCTACTTTTGTTCTGAATATTTTGTGTGGTTTTGTACTTAAACCTGTAAATCAAGAAAAATGTGAATGGACTTGTTTTTGATTGGTAATTCATTGTAATTGGTATCTATCAAAGTTCACGTTATCAACTGTGTTGCATTAAATAGATGGGGATGATTGAGCAATGCTGTAGATTTGTTTTTGGAGATGTTTTAAATCTATGGTTCCCAGCAGAGTTGGTGATTGAGCTGGCCACTTGATGTTAGGTGACTTACAGCCAACCTAGTGATTAACAGCATGACTGAAGATTAACATTTAGCTTCAATGCTACAAGATCTCCCAGGCACCAATTGCAAGGATTGGCCCTTCTGGACTTTACAGTTATACGAGACATGTTCCAGCACCAGGAAGAGGAGGGTGGGTTTGATTGCTAACCAGTCTTTCCCTGTTCATCAATTTCATCTGTTCACATCAATGGAAAAAGACTTGAAATGGAGGAAGCTGATATTACAGCCTGTTGATTGGGCTAGCTATCTGTTTGGATTGGGCTCTATTTTCAGCAATTGGGGTATTCTGTCATGGAAAACTGAATTTTAAAAAAAACAAACGTATCATTCCCCTTAAACAGGCCACATATCCTACCTATGGAAGTTGAACCATCATTTTACTCTAACCAATAAATAATTGTCCATGTTAAAGCAATAAAAACAGATTAATATTTAACTAGCCATTCTAAATCTATTTGCCACTTTTCCAAGACTACAACTAAATAATTCCTGAATGGTAGTAGACTACTGGGCTGTATCAGGTTGTTGCTTGCTGTTAACCCAGCTATGTTCCTGCAGCTGCTGAAATTGCATCCAGTAAACCTCAGCATTGTTTCTTGGGAGCCTGGCTAGAGGACATTCTACATCCTATCTGATGTATTGGTTCTTGTGGTGTCAGGTTATTTGTATTTTAGTTTGATCCTTAAAATGCAGTGTTTTGAAATTCTGTCTCTAATCATTGAATGAATTAATTGCATTGCAAACAGTAAAACAAATCATTCAAACAACTCAGAATTTAGTGGGCTATCTGTCCAGATTTTGGGTATGTGTGTGTTTGAACAGCTTAATTAAACTCCTGAGAAACCTGATTATCTGAATGCAAAACAATGGATTGGTGGTAGAATACAAGCTGAGTGTTTTAGTACTTTGTCCTCTGGGCATTGAGCAAATTGGATCTTTGCATGGACCAGTTTTTTTTGTTTAAAACTAAAACTGTATGAAACTTATTGACTTGTAAAGCTCTTATGTATACACGTGCATCCAATGATTAGTACATTTATCATTGAAAGCTACACAAATCCAAATGAGGTCTCAATTACCCATAGATTTTAAAATATTTATTGAGGTCATGATGTAATTTGTAGATGTGCTTAAGTCTAAAAATTTATGTCCATTTTCCTGATTTTGTTGATTTATCAACAGCAACTCTGGCACCATTGAAGGGACAACACATGAACCCTTCTCAACACCACAAAGCCAACATCAGTAATATTTAGAGGCCAGTTGCTAGATTGCCTGAGCTGCCCCATGGACTATTCAAGGAACATTTGACTAACACTGAACTTGTATCTATTATCCAAAAATTTATTTTTTCTGCCAGCATGTCTGCCTTTGTTTTGATTCATTGTCAGGGCAGACTGACAAAAATTGGGGGAACAACAATGGTGTGAATGCCCCCGGGACAAATCCATATTCTGTTTCATTAAACTTGGCTTGGAGGAAGCAAAGGCAGGGGGTAACCCAGATGGTAAAGTTTAACACCTATGGGGGGGGAAAATAATGGCACATAGTTTTATTGTTCCTCTCAAAGTTGAGCCCAGAGTTGCATGTATATTGCGATTATGACAGAAAATGGTACATATCCATGTGGTGTTCATTTAGTTATCATATGTGATGCAGCACATCTTGGAACATGCTATCCAGCAAAGAATTTGGGTCTTAAATAGAACAGGGAGAGAAACTGTTTTTAATTATTGCACAAAACCAAAATATTCTGGGAGCTTGTGGGGGAAATTGACTTTCATAAATATTTAGGGACTTCCACTTTTATTTTCTGATTGTGGATTTAAAATGTACATGGTATTAGCTATGTTACATATAAATAATTAAATATGTTCACATTCAGATTTTTAAAATTTGCTATATCATTTAGTAAATGAAGACATTCTCTCAATCCTTCTGTTACAGGTGGAAGTCAAGCCATATGTCCTGGATGATCAGATGTGTGATGAATGCCAGGGTGCCCGTTGTGGAGGAAAGTTTGCTCCTTTCTTCTGTGCCAATGTTACCTGTTTGCAGTATTACTGTGAATACTGCTGGGCAAGCATACATTCACGTGCTGGCAGGGAATTTCACAAGCCTCTTGTGAAGGAAGGAGGTGATCGCCCACGTCACGTCCCATTCCGCTGGAGCTGAAGCGTCTTAACGTCTACAAACACGTACCGGAGAGGAGAGCGCTGCCTCAGGGCTGAGAGGGTTCTGGAAATTGGTGCATTCTTCCTCGGATAAAGAATGTTTTTGTTTTTTTTTGAAGTCACATTACTGAACTTGTCCAAGATTGTCTGGTATATAAAAATTTCAGAGTATCTGTACTGAATCTGCACTTTGGCTCTCAAACATTTGCTTGGTACCTTTTTTGTTTTGTATTGAACTTTGCATTGTGATTTAGGAGTTGTAGCTGATACGACATCAGCCACTGCCAGGGTGACGCTCACGTAACTGTTTCCCATGACAGGAGCATGCACTTATTTTCAGAAACTTAGACTTGCCCCTAGAAGACTTACCAAAGGTAACACACTGTAGGTGGCATATGTAGCAAAGCATTCTTCTCAAATATTCAGCAATTATACATTTTGGATCATTTAGTATACTAGTTACCCTAAAACAAGCCTTTTTTTGCTCTCCATTTTGACTTGCAAGAATAATACCTCATAAGCTCAATTTGATTTTGCTGGGGGTTTTTGGTTAGGTCTTTCTTAGTGTTATGTAAATGTATGCTGCAATAGCTTTTGCTGCTAAATAAATGGTATTGCAGATATCATAGTACTTTATCAGGCTAGGGTTATAAATAATTGTGGAGCATAATGCTGTCAGGAAAAATGCAGTATAGCATGGAGAAAGCTCCAGAGGAAGGTCAGTAGTTTTGACTGCATGTTTACTTAACCAGGTTGCTGCATGCAATAAATTTTGTGTATCATGTCTCTTATATCTGCTGACAACCTGCCCACCAGTGCACAAAATAATAATGTAGGCTACAAAGAAAGAAGTTTCGATATGGGAGAATTGGCTAATAACTGGAGGAAGGCATGCCTCAATGTAAATGCTTATGGAGTTTGAATCTGTGTCCATTAAAGCATTAAGGATATCACAAATACTTATAGATGTAGGATATCTTGAAGTTATGTTGATGGTAGGTGAAGTACTCTGCGGTGATCACTTATAGTGCAATTTTTATATAGTAAGGTGATTATGTATAGTACTGTGATTTAAAAGTAACTGTTGTAATGTCTGACATAGAAGTGATGCTTCATAACCAGTGTATTAAACAAAGTGAGCTCAGTTTAAAAAAGAATTCTGCTGCTTGCACCATTTACATAGCTTCAGACCTTGTCCAGAAAACCAAAGAGCTCATACACTACCAATATATTTGTCAGACTGACAAGTAGGCACATTGGGAAAGGAAACTAATGCTAAAGAATTGTCTGCACAAAAGTCAAAATGGAGATGTCTGCTTTCTGGTTCAGAATAAACTCCCCAAATCCCTGAGTATATCCTGCAAAGCTTGAATTCTAATAAGATCTGCTAATTAGTGGACATTTTTTAGCATGTACAGTGGGGCTGCAGATTTCAACCAAACACAGGCTAAGTGTACCAATAGTGGGGGTTTGTACACAGTGACCTTCAGCAGCTCTGGGGACAATCTGACTGGATATGACACCGCATAGTAGATTTGATACTAATTGTTGAGTCATTTGTGTGTTGTGATGTCTGTTTGTGTCCAGTAAGTCTTTATTTTCTTTTTTTAGTTTGTTTTTTTTTCAGTGTTTAGTTGCAAGTATTGGCATTGAAATTGATTTTTTTTCAAAAAAGAAGAAATTACTTTTTTACTGGTAAATTGCTTATTATCCCTTTGGAGGTTAACTTCTGGGCTTTTTGTGATATTGCTTTCTTGCCCAGGTATGTTTTTCTATATGTTTTTTCATTATCTGTATAAGACATTTGTTATGCACTACTTTTTGTATCTGGACAGTTTTCAACAGTCAGCTGATTTTTTAAGGCGTGCTTTCTGACTGACATGATCTTTTGCAATACCTCAATTTTGAAATATAGGAAAGAAATTGATATTTTCTAAGTAAGTTTATTCTAAAAATATATATTAATTTAATTCTGCAAGGAAATGATTTAACAGATGGGTAATTTTATTTTTTTCATGCTTATTTGCTTTTTTGGAAACTGAAGGAGCTAGAGCTTTATAACTTTAATATGGAGAATTGTAGTTAGCTACAGTACAAGACTTTAAAGAAAATCTACCTAAATGTGGAAAAGTGAACATTTATAAACCGTTTTCCCCTTCTTAATATAATTTAATGTATGAATTTGAAAGCTGGAATGTAAAGAAATAGTTTAAAAAAAAGATGGCTTGGAATAGACACATCTCCATTGGTGCTGGAAGCTGTTAGAAGAAAGTGAAATAAAAAAAAATCACTTAATTTGTATATTTATCATTAACCCTTTAAGTACAACTGACCAGAATTGTGAAAGAATTCTTCTGTTCATGTTATTTTTGTATGAATATCTTTTTATGTTAAGTTATAACATGCCCCAATTTGTTTACTTATTAATGAATATAAATGAGGTCCTTCAGATTGAGAATGTTATTTCTAAGGTGTTCAAATTGTAACTTGATTAAGAGCCCCTTGGTGCAACAGGTCCATATGCGGCCTTCTCTTGATATTGGAGACTTGAATTAGTCAATTTTGAAGGCTAACTTAACCTCAACTCTTTGTTGTAATGTGCAATACTGTTTGTACTGTTTGTAAAAAAAAATCAAAAGCATAAATCTTTATTGAAGATTTATTTTCATTGCAAACTTTAGACATTGCGATTCACTAAATCATTTTTCTACTGTCAAATGTGTAACTTTTCTTCATGCTAGTATTTTTTCAATAGTAATGTAGCCTTTGTACTGATACAAATATTCATTGTTATTTTTAGAGAGATTTTTGCTAAAAACCAGAGGATTTAAACATATTTGCATATTTTTCATTTTTATTTTAGTTATTTTTCTTTACAGACTGCTTTTCTCACCATAATAGTCATTTCTGGGAGAGACTTTCATATCTGGTCAATGTCCAATATTATTTTGTATTTTTACTTGGAATAAATTAATTTTATGATGCTAATTCTTTAAAGTTTTATTTTCAGTTTTGTTATTTTTTGGAGCTGAAACATTTGTAATATTGTTACTAAAGTGTCTAGTTTTGAAATGCAAAGCTTCATGTATTAACTTGCTGAAGTGGTTTACAGTAGTGTGGTAATGACAAACGGCTGACAATGTAGAGTGATTGATGTAATTGAATGAATGGGCAATAAAATGATCAGAATGGAGCAGACAAAATGTTGTGCTATTGTCGAAGGAGGCTGGGGCAGGGGGTGGGGAGGGGGGAGTGCGGACATTGGTGTGTGAAACCTTAGTTGTATGTGGGTCTATCTGTCTTGCTGAGTGATAAGGCATGGATTTTTGGAGATGGGAAATGCCTTTTTTTTTGTGAAGGCTGGATTGTTTGCAGCAACCACTTTTGTACTGCTTTGTACATCCACTTGATCTCTTTCTGTTACTAACCTATCTTTTCCTCTCAGTCTCAGTTAGTTGCTACAGTGTTGAAAATATGCCACCAAGTATTTATAAATGCAAGCGATTACTATATACCCCAAATGGGTAGCTAGCCGGAAATTGTAGGTAAATGTGAAAATTCTGCAATTTTTTTTGAACAAAATCATAGCTAATGCACCACTTTTGGTATTGAGTACGTTCACTTAACATTAAGGTGCTACTACTAAAAATATAGCCAAACTTTTCTGGATGTAGTTGTATTGGGGTATACAGTACAAGTATTTGTAACTTTGCTGTTAAATAATGGAAAACATTTTTAGAGTGTTCAAAGCTAGGATGTCTGTTTGTTTCTAAACAAACTACTAATTTTAAATGTATCTTTTACTGTTCTCCTAGATTGTTTAGCTAGTACTCTTAACACAGCATATACATTTTGGCTTGGACTAATGCTTGTACGGAACTGCAGTACTGTGACTAAACATGGAGCTCAATCAATGCTGCTACTGCTTACCAATGCTTAAGTTTGTAGTTTGGACTTTAATTTTTCTGTACTAACAAGTAAACATTATTAAACTTAGTTGTATGAAGCAGTAACATTTGTCATGATTTTGCATGATCATTGACGAGTGTTGGAATGATCTGCAGCTGTTATTAAAACCACAGAAGCCTCTTGTAGTCTAATTGGCTGAAAGCTCTTGTGTGCAAAAGATCTTGGGTCCGTGAACATTGAACTTGCAAAGCAGCACCATCTACAGGCAATACTCATCTATTGCATTCTCTGCATCTGATTATAGGTCTGCCGTGCTTACTTTCTGGAATTTACTCAGAACGTCAAATTTTTAAAAACTAGCCAGTTCAATAGACAATTGTTAATAAACTATCTGACTAAGCACAATGGCAAAATTCTAATTTTTCACAAAGGAAGTGATTGACAATATTACTGAAAACTGTTTTCAGTTCTAGTGAATGCTAGTGGTTTAATTGGCTCTGCACAAATCATCATACTTCCCTTGTGCAAGGTTTATTTGTTCAAATTAACTAACTCCCTGAAGACCATAAAGTTGTGAATTTGAACGAACTTGCACAATACCCAGTCCTTGAGAGAAAGTAGATGTCCTGCTATCTTAATATATTTTCAATGTAGTTAAGAACTGTCATGTAGCAATTACATTGTAAGAATTCACACAATGAAGTTTGAACACTAAGGAATAGAAGCTGTTAATATAATTGTTTTAAAAATTACACTGTAACTGCATATTTCTGCTGTACTGTATTGTTAGAACTATGCCTAAAAGGCACTTAGTCTACTGAGCAATAAGGAGTAGGAAGCAAAGAAAGTTGTTTCATCAGTATACTCATGATACTAATGCAGAGTGCAATGCTTTTATTTGGTCAATCACTTTCGAACTTGAAGGGCACATTTAATCCATAATGTGAATTAGTTAGAGGTAGGTCTACTGGAGTGAGGCCATGGTGTAGAGACCATACAAATAATCCAATCAAAGCTTGTTGGATTGGATTACTTCCTTCACTTTTCTTTAATTTCTCTGCCCTCCCTACCTCAAATAAAACCACTGAACTGTGAGCACCAGTACAAAATACTTCCATCTAAGGCTGGCACTTTTGAGTAAGCAATTCCAACATCAAATGAAAAATAAGAATGTTAAAAGTTGATTATGTCTGCGTGTGATTGAATAGCACAAATGTACTTTGCCTGTACTGAACTGTACTGTATTCAGACATTCATAATAAAAGTCCACCTGAAGGACTTGAGCTGTGGTCATTTCCTTCAATCAATAACTCATTGTAAACTCCCTTTTGATGTTTTGAACAGTTCCCCTTCATTACTAATCTTTATTGAATGTAAAGTTGAGATTAATATTAGATTCCTGGTATTTTTCAATGATTATTTTGCTATTTTTGATTCTCTTAGTTTTGTAGTCATATACATGTAAGAAGCATGAAACTGCTAAGCTGTTATTTCCCAATTAGAGTCATTAGGTATTTGGGCTTGACAATATCAATGATTAGGAAGCACTAACTGCTATCAAATAACTTCTGAACAGATGTTACAGCCCAAAATACTTTACTTTAGTTAAAAATAAAACAATTCACTCTCAAAATCCAGATTTTTTAAAAAAATTCTCCTTTATCCTTGGTTCCCCTTACCAATTCTCTCCTGTGCATTTCTGCCAAATATCTCCCACCTTCCAAATGTAGTTAATTATTAAATATTCAATTAATTGATATGTTAACACTTTCAATGCAATTAGACTTGCACATTCAGGGTTCAATTTTGCAGTTCCCCAATTTGAAGAACTCATGTTCACAAATTGCTGCCTTTGTATTAAATTGGTATACCATCTACCCACATAATTTTAGAACATTCTTGGATAAACTTGAAGAATAATAAGTGGTAGAAGTGTGTCCTCAATACCTGGGACTTCTGGGGACTATGCTCCCCTACAAGGATCTGTATGCATGCAGCTGAAGACTGAACACAAATATGTCAAGACAAAGTGTGTAACTGCAAGCTGCCAGAATGAGGTAAGAATAGTGAATATTGTACATTTTCCAGAAGCATTATTGCTGCCCTTCATTTTTTAGTTGCATGATTATTGCAATAGTGGATTGCAATGAATATTGAATATTGCAATAGTAGATGAAGCTATTTGTCTATTAAATCTAATTCCACACATTATGGCCTTTTAATCTTCATCTTCCAAAATACCATTACAATTCCAATCATTTTTCCAGAGTTGGCACAGGTCCAGTACTTTAAATAGCATCCAATGCTTTGTGATTCTATATTAGTTGCTTTTCCATTGGATTGCATGCAGTCAAGACCAAATGTCGTGTCTCAGTCGGAAGATGAGTTGAACAAGGCAGATGAATTTCTTCCCATTTAAAAGTTGTATATTTTGTCATTTAGTGTAATACTTTAGCTAACTAATATAAAATCAGTATTTTCTTATGTCAATTCTCAAAATGAAGATGGAGAATTTGAATTGGGGGGGGGGGAAGGGAAGGAGGAATATCACCAGAAGAGCGTCTTAATTTACAAATGCAATTTAAAAAATCTATACAGGAACTTGAACAGAGTTGACAGTGGTGAGGTGGAATTTTCTTTTAAGTGTATGTAAAAATCAGTACATCTTAGAAAACAAGACATTCAGACAGATTGATCATCATAGGATTTAATGAAATGGTTAAAAAAATTCTCTAATACAGTGACAGAAAGACTGTCTCCAGCAAAAATTGAGCTGCTGGAGGAACTCAGCAAATTAGGTGGCATACGTGGAGGGAAATGGACAGTCCACGTTTCAGGTCAAGACCCTTCATCTGGACTGAGTGGGGAGAGGGGAAGGTGGCC
>JARFYF010000012.1:29731543-29741636 GCA_030265395.1 Rhina ancylostomus | reverse complement strand
TGTGGAGATTACCTAGTTAAAACTTTGTAGATTTTCTCCCCTATAAGTAGCAACAGTTTTAATGGATTTTAGATCCATCCAACTAATTAGGGAAGCTTTTATTTCCCTTTAGAGTTTTACGCACAAAAGCCAGTATCAACATCAGGTAGCCCCACATCAAGAGTAGGATCGGAGTGCTGCCAATGTGTCTTAACCACAGAACAGCAATTTTGCATACACCATGTCCATTTCATGTACCAATCTTTCAGTTCTATTTCTGAATGAGAAAAGTAGGTGTTTTGGGAAAGATGTCACCTTAGAGAAACAATTAAAAATAATATCTTTGATGCACATCCAACAGAATCTGTTACAAGCTTAAAGCTAGAAGAGGCTGAATACACAAATCATCCCTCTATACTTGGACAACAATTTTGAACATTTATGCAAATTTTACAGGATTGATCTAAGAGTTTTGGTTAGGTTGACTTTTCTCAAATAAGAATCCTGCTACATACAAAACTTGCTTTACATTGAACAAAATAGGAAAAGCACTATCAAATTAACTTAACCAGTAAGAACACTTAACTGCTTACAGAAATAAGGAAGGATAAGGCCAAAGAATTTGAAAACTAACAATGTAATTTAAAATTCTCACCATGGTTTTCCATTGTACCATTCAAACTTACAAAATATTTCTGTGGAACCGAAAATATTCTATGATTATTTAACAGTGCGAATAAGATGGATTAATTTAGTTTTATATAAATTGCATGATTTATTGATTATTTTTAAATCACTAGGCAGCCCTATTACTCTTGGGACATCTTGATGACTGATGACCTTGCTTCCATATCACTAAAGTGGCCCAGCACTTTGTACTATCATAAACATGTAACTGCAACTGGTTTTGAAAAAAGCAACTGGTTGTTGTGAAAATACAAGTCAATTGAACTTTTTTTTAAACCATCATGTACATGGGAAGGTTGAATAATATTGACGCAGAAGACTCACAATTAGAATACAAGGTTTAGATTTGAATATTAAGGATACAGGCTAGAGCTTCAATTGCTCCCTCTTGCTTTGTATTATCATCAATGGCTCCTAACCAAGGAAGGACTTTCTCCAGGAAAATGCTCATCGTTTCCATTGTAGCTATTTTGCTCATTACACCAACACATCTAGCAGCCATATGTCTGACTGCAGTGTATGGGTGCCGCAAACAAGTGCAAAGATGTGGAAGATGTTGCAATAGCTGAAAAACAAGAATTAAAATTATAATTTAAAGCCATCAAAAACATAGATAAGGTCATAAAATCATAAATTGGCAATAGGAATTCAACTTCAAAATTGAAAAGTGTAGGGCAACTTATTTGTTGAATTAGGCAACTTATTAACGCTTCAAGCAAATATGCTCTGTAAACTATCCATTTCATCAATGTACATATCTTTAATTAACTTTCCCTGCAATTAAAAGTGAATTCTAGAAGTGCAAGGTTGAGTATTTTGAGATTAGTTTGATAAAAGTTAGTTGTAAATACATTAAAATATTGTGATATATTTCATGTTTGACAAACCTGGGCGTGGATGTCAGAGCCCATTGCTGCTGCTGTAATTTCCAGCACCTGTAATGAGTTAACTAATTCCTGGGCAGCAACATCTCCCTTTTCAAGTACCACATTTCCATCTGTAAAAAACATAAATAAGCCATTTTCTATACAAAAAAAACCTAAAAACAGTAAAGATAGTGGGAACAACTACATACTGAAATTCTGGACATCTACATGAGTCCTTAGGAGTCCAACCATGGAGTCCCAGAGATAAGGCAGAGCTGTAGCCATTTCTGCACCAAAGTGCTTTCCAATTGTGGTAAGTGCATATTCAGCTCCTCTTCTCTGAATTAAGTTTGACTTCTGGGTCTGCAACATAGACAAGTGTTCTTCCTTAGTATTGAAAAAAAATTTCCAACTTACTTTTTTTGGGGGTCTGCATTCAAAAGTAATGGTTCTCTAAGATTGACTTAAAATTCTGAAATGACAGTGCAAGATAAGCAGCAATCTACGATGTGTTGCTCTTCTCCAATCCAGATAATGTTTGCTTACTGTTATTGATTAATTTAATGAGTAGATTAATCCAGAAACTTTTATGCTCTACAAGTTTTAGTTACTCAATGGATAACCACACTAAGGGGCAATTTTCCACCTATTCAATGTTAATGGGAGAAAGTCTTGTTCACTGATCCATTAAAGAAAACTGCTATCAATGATGTACATCTCTTAGATTTAATGAAGAAAGGACACAGATGCATCAAGAATACAAATTCTATCAATTAACACAACGCCAAGAACCTGAAAAAGAATATCTAATTATTTGCCCTGTTAGTATGTACTCAGCCAAGAAACATACACTAATTTAAACTGTATTACATTTCATCCATAATTAGTCATTTACCTCATCATGTTCACACAAACTAATCCCCACACTCCCTTGAGGAATGTCTGCAGATGAGCCCTTGAGAGCTTTAGGCGTTGGCCCTCGTCTACTAGTTAGAGCAAAAGCAGCTTGCT
Source organism: Rhina ancylostomus (assembly GCA_030265395.1). NCBI lineage: Eukaryota > Metazoa > Chordata > Chondrichthyes > Rhinopristiformes > Rhinidae > Rhina > Rhina ancylostomus. The sequence goes on along the minus strand of JARFYF010000012.1, from coordinate 29,739,093 downwards.
GATGCCTGTAAAGTGTGATGATTCCTCTGGTCTTATTTACAGCATGATGCATTCCATCTTTTTCAGAATTTGGTCCTTAGAAGAAAACATACAATTGATTAGCAAGTATATTTTTTAAATGAGATTTTAAACATTGAATGACTAAATCTAAATTATCAGTATAAATACTATTAATCCCCTTAGGATATTATACACCAATGTAATTGATACTTAAGCATACATTTTTAAATTATATTATTAAGCATATTTCAGCACAGAACATATTAATCAAGAGCAGAATCCTATTAGAATGACTTTAATTCATGCAGAAGAATACAAAAAAAAAGTTGCATCAAGACTGACACCATATATTTAATGCACAAAATTGTACATAGCTGTAGGGTAACCCTTTTATCACCCACATTCGCAAGGAGAGTTAGAACACCCTGTAAGTGAAAATGGTAAAATGAATGGTTGCTAAATGTTACCATTTAAACTAATTCAATTTGAAATATCTCTACACATTAACACAATGTGACCTTCCTCTTATATACTATTACCTTTAGAGTTATCCACACTGTTAGATGTGGGTACTGGAGAGGTTGCTGAAGGAGTTAATGTGCAATCCACACAAACAGAATTGCAAAGATTTCTCACAATTTTGGGATTGGGACAAGGACATCTTGCTGTACATTGCTGGAGCAATTTAGCAATGCAAGAAGCTGCATAATTCTGCACAAGTACATTTTCCTCCTTTTTCACTCCTTCCATTAATGGTTTAATGACAGGATTCAGTTTTTCTGGAAGCTGCTGCAGGTTAATAACTGCACAAGCAGAAAACATGTGAACCCTCAGATGAAGAGTTTGCCATTCTTGATTTGTTTCTGCCACAGTCATTTGGACCTGCTGGCGCTTGCTATCCAATTGCTGGATAATGTTGGGCTTCAAACCATAGGATGATGTCACTTCATTGAATGTTGTTGTGATCTTCAATTAAAGAAAGAATTAAGGACATTAGTTTATATTTTACATTAAATAGAATGAGCATTAATATATTTAAAAAGCCCTTAATCATATTTGTAAATCTTTCCTTTACTGGTCTGGCATTTAAAATACTTCTTTTTAAATATTCTCAATGTAATGAAAGCCAGGCCTGACAAGATGAATTTTAGCAAGTACTATTTTCAATCTTCAAAGTGTCATAGTGCAGTTTTCTCTCTCTGCCTCTACTTACTTAGGTTATTTTATTTAAGGAAATCCTGTTTGGTTAAGCAGTTAGCTTGTGATCTTCCTATGTACTTTAACATATGTGCCTCCAATATGATCACTTGAGAACAAGCACATTTTAAAAAAGAAAATCAAAGCCACCGAAAAGTTCCAAGTAAATAAAACTTGCATCTTTCCTAAATTTGGTTTTAGAGAAAATTTATATAGGAATTACTTCAAAATTTTTGATACAATGAAAACAAAACATCATGACGATGTGCAAGTCACAAATATCCTAGATATTCTTAAATAAGGTATTTTATTTAAAATGCCACCTTTTGGTTAAAAAAAATAATTAGCTAACTGTTGGACAACCATCATGGTCAGAATTTATTTAAATTACCCTTACAAGCTTGATGGAGATCAACAACTATGCATTCCTTGACAATTATGTTTTTCAGTCTAGTTTGCAGAACTTTTCATTGTCAGATTTACTTACCAGTTCATTTGCTTGATCTATGGTAAATACACTGTTGTTCACACTGCTCCCAACATCACAGTTGGCTTCAACTAATGATGCAATCAGTTGCTTACATTCATTCTGCATTCGTGTAAATGGAATAGCTATCTCATCATAATAAAGATGTTCTGACAATATAGCCATCAATCGTGGCTGTACAGCACTAGATACAACCACACAATCCTAGAATTAAATCAAGGACAAGATTCAATCCTTCTCATTAAGTTAAAATTGCTCACAAAATGTCCAACATGCAAAGTGCTTTAATTTGAATATTGCATAAATGATCCTGGTAATTTAAATGTCAAATTAACTATTATGTATCCAAGCTCCTCTAAGCTAAAAAGGCAAATCTTCTAAATGAAAACATGCTTCCTACAAATTCTGGATTTTTTGCTAATGCGCAAGTTTTCTTAACTTTAGTAAACTGACACAAAATAAAACCTCTGTACAACAAATAAGCATAGTTGGTTAAAATCCAATGCTGTGAGAGACCACAGATAGATGTGTAAACAAAGTTTCAAGGTTATTAAATGAAAGTGTTATATGACAAAAAAATCATGTTTGGCAAAAATACAATGAAACTGAGTCAAGTTAATACTTCAAGCACATATTGTTAATCAGATACAATCCAAAACAAATTACTAACATTGCAATCACTTCTTAACAATTTGCTCAGGGAGACTCAGACACTTAGTTAAATGTTTAACAGTAACAGAAATCATTTAAGATTATGCTTAAATTCCAATGTTTTCTTAAATTGGTCAAGCAACAAATGCAGAAATTAGAACAATTTAAAAAACATTAATAGTTCTGACAAACTCCATACCTTCCTGAGGTTAGCCCATTCAGAAATAACTAATGCAACAGCAATTCTCTGCAGTGCAGACTTAGAGTTTAAATGGAACAGTAAAAGTTGAGCTAGAGACTCAGCTGGTTTTACTTCTTGATTGATGGAGTTAACACCTGGCTCACACATGGAACAACAGAGTGCTCCAAGCAACCTTTGAACAAGAAGATGTAAATTTTACTTCGTCTCAATTAAATGCATGTTCACAAACAACAGTAGAACAGTTCAATTTAGGTTGAATTATTACATGTTCAGAGGAACTCTTGCTTTGGAAATATTCCAGCTCTCTTTCACTGAAATAATAATTACGTTATTAACTTAGTGAAGTCAACTAGTTACCCAAAAGTACTAATTCCCAACACAAAACCTAAAAAAATAACAGAAGTATGAATGGAAATATAAATGTGGTATGCAAAGGCTTACAAAATAGTTTCCACCATGTAAGCGTGTGTTTGTTTTCTTATTCTAACTCCTAAACAGATTAAAATTAAAATCAAAATCTTCCCAATCCCAATGCTCTCGTCCCAGGAATTTGGTGCGAATCCCTTTCTTCCTCTGGTGCCCTTGCAGCAATAAAGCGTCCATGGCTCAGTGTGTGAGGTTTTCTATTAGGGGCGCCTGTGGGAGAGGAGCAGCTGGTCAGCAATGAGATGCAGGACTCAGGGTTGCATCCTGCTGGCTACTGTTGGACAATTGCAGCACCTGCTACATGTGTTGACAGGCCAATGAGAACCTGTAACCCATCAGCACTCAGTGGCGTACCAGTACATTTTTTTTGAAAGGAAGAGATGAGTATTGTGGAAGTTTGCTAAACTTTTGCAGAGATAAGCAAATTAGCACAGCCAAGAAATTACCATTACGACCAAAGCAAAAGCTGAAATTTCTTCCAGGAATGTTCCCATCCTTTATTGAATTGGGATGACAGAAATTTTTTATAAAACCATACTATGCAATCACACCACTGTTTGCTTTTGGTACTTTGATTCCTAACATTTCTAATTTTTTTTTGTTATATACTGCTAAACATCTTGTGAACCTCAATACAAATCATTTTAAAATACAAATCAAGTTATCTTACCTGGCTGCCTTTAGGCGTGTTCGAGTTACTACATAATCTCTGGTAGCTTGATCCTCATTAATGGTGTCTGAACCAGCAATATATTCTTGCCTTACTTCTTTTGTTGGAGCTTGCCCTTGCCGGTGCTTACTACAGGATTTTTCCTACGTCGAAATAAGAATGGTTACATATAGCTGGACAGGATGAGTTGCATCAAGCATCATACCTCAAATTTTAATGTTAAAACTATTTTCTTACCCAAGAAACCAGACAAAATTATGAATCAATTTGTAGGCACTTTTCAGTTCCATAACAAGTATTCCTTGCAAATCTGGATGAATCTAGTTATACTTGGACTGCAAAGATACGGGACTATGTTTATTTATTCATTTTCGTTGGTTGCTTTAATGAAACATTATTTTGAAACTATCACCCAGATTCAAAACTAACGTCATTACAAAATCTCCTTCTAATATCATAGCTTCCCTTCCAATTTCAAGTGAAAATTCCTCAACCCCTGCATCTCCACCCTCCATTCCTGGTTCTCTCTCACCGTTCTATGATTTTTCTTTCTCTGAGTCAGTCCCATTAAACTCATTCTGATGTTATCACTGTGCTTGACCTAGAGATGCTGGCTAAGTGCATCAGAGTCCTGTCACTGCCAATATTGACCTGACAATAGTTTGCTTCTCCTGCTGCTCAATTAGGAGAATTTTTCAGAAACACCGTTGGTGGTATCTCTAATGTGCGTATATCTGATCTACATGTGGAGGGTGGTGCAGGGATCATTGCTGACCAGTAGACCATGAGCTTTGTCCTGAGTTTGAGATCTTCATCCTTGAACATATTTTTTATCAGGTGACCAAAGGCTGTGCTGATGCACTGGAGGTTGTGGTGAATTTCATCATCACTGAGAGGTACTCGTGAGATATGGGAAATTGCTTCATGTTTTCCAGAGTCTTGTTATGGACCCTAATTGCTGGAAACAGCTTTGTGCAGCAGGTACTGGCTGGTAGAGGATCTTTGTTCTGCAGACGTTTAATGTAAGGCTCATGGTCTTTTATGCTTCAGAGAAGGATTCAACAATGACATGAAGCTCAGCTTCCAAGTGTGCAAAATAAGAGAAATCAAAACCAACTAATACAGAGAAAAATTACCTTTGATTTGGCTTTAATCTCTAGCAGCATATTTGAATCAATTGGCAAATGAGAAGGCTGCATCATTAAACATAACCAAGCTCCCATCCAAGGGCAAGCAGCAGCAACCACGTACTGAAGCGGGGCTTTATTCAACAATTCTAACCACACCTAAATACAAGAGGTAAAAAATGCTTTGTTTATGCATGAAATACATGAAGACTAGTCTACATCAAAAAATAAAAATGTGACAATCATGCACTGAAGAGGGTACACAGAAAATTTAAAAGGATTTGCCAGGACTGGAACATTTTAGCTATGAGGAAAGATTGAATAGGCTGTAGTTGTTTCCTTTGGAATAGAGAAGGCTGAAGAAAGACTTAAATGAAATGTAAAATCTTTTGCGGGGGGGGGGGGCTCGGTTAAATAGGAAGTACTGTATTTCCATTAGCTGAAAGATCAAAAACCAAAGGGCATTGATTTGAAGTTATTGGTAGGAGGACTGAAGGTGAGATGGGAAAATTCTTTACACCTGGAAGATGACAGACAGACAGCTGGAACACACTGCTTGAATGGATAGTGTACACAGAATCCCATACCACATTTAAAAAGTGCGTGCATGTGCAGTTGAAGAAACATGGATATACTGGGCCAAATGGGTTCCCTGCATTACAAATGTTCTACATATAATTTGAACAGAAAATAAATGTTTCTGGATATGTTATTGCATACACATATGAGCAATTTAGAAGATCAACATTTTCACTGAATCCCATTAAACTTCAAAAAGACTATAACAAAAAGTCTGTTCATAGTACATCTTGCATACCATCCAAAGAATTTAAATTACCCTAAGTAGATATGGTGTTCCACAATCTTTCATTGTTTTTTGTCTGTTAGGATTATTATATCTGTGTCCCTGAATATCTCTTAAGGATTTGATTGCAACTGGCCTGCAATATCTATACAAATACCAACTACTGCCATGAATATGCATTAGGATGGGCAAAATTTATACAATTTGATTACATAGTTAAGATTCCTGTTAAAAATATCTAACCAAACAGTGGTTAAGAAACACATGTATACCAATAGTTGCACAGCAATACTTAGTTAATACATCTTAACTAGCAACTCAGGCGAGTTGCTTACTGCAACAGGGTTGTTGTTTCCCCTATCTACTAAGTTGAGCTTGATATTTTTCATTGAAATTTTTTCAAATTGCTGATTATATGTTAAATTGCAGGCAACAAGAAATCAATGTCAAACTGATACAAGCATATACAAAATTAACAAATATAGAAAACCTATTCAATGCTTTCCCTGAACTTTATTTGCTGCTCCTATGGAATTTTCTCCTCACATATGGAATCCCTAAGTTTAAACAAAAATACTATCTAAAATAAGGTGCTGTCAAAAACTTGTAGCATCACAACCAATTACATGCTAAATGGCCACTTGATTCTACAATTAATAAAAAATGAATTTAAATTACTTAATGAAATGCAAAAGATTCAATAACAAAAGTTCTTAAAACATTAATCTATTGAAATAATCATTTAATATTTAGTCAATTCTTTTACTTTATGATATTAAATAGAAGAAAGTTACCTTTTGAATAAGTTCCAAAATTTCTTGATTGCTTTCCAAGATGCATGATTGATAGATATGTCTTAACACATCTTGTAGAATTGGAGTTAACCACATTACACAGCTCTGAAAAGAAAATAATTACAATACAAATGTTCTGTGTAAATATATATACACACTACAAAAATATTAAAAAAACATTGCAGATCAGGTAATTAGTTGCACAGTCTATATTTCAAAGTAAAAGTACATACTTGATCTTGTGTAGACAAAAGAGTGAATAAAGTTTCCAAAGCTGCTTTCCGAACAGAAGAAATGGTATGGCGTAAAAATGGCCAAACACGAGGCACCAAAACTGTGAGTGATTGCTGAATACTGTTGATTAAAATATGCAGTTTTATACAAGAGTAAAGAAAAATTGTGTAGTATTTCATGAGACATTTAATATACTTAAAGACTTAAACAGATACAATATTGAACAGGTAATGACAGTATCTGTCATGGAATTATTAAACAGTTATGGCACAAAGCAGCCTTTTTGGCCCATCCAGTGCATGCTGGTTCAAAGCAATAGTACAGCTCCTAGTACATCAATTCCATTCTGCAGTTCTTTTCCCAAAGTCCTACAAATTATTCTCTCTCAAGTGGCTATCCAAATCCATTTTGAAGACATTGACCGATTCCTTTTTTACCACACTGTAAGGCAGTGAATTTCAGATCATAACTACTAGAATGAACTTCTGCTCAAAATTTAAAACCTGTACCAATTGGTCCTTGAACCACCTTTTAATAATAGGAGCTTCCCCCTTTCTAAATGAGTCATCTTGTTTTATCTTCTCAACCTTGTTTGTTCCAAAGAGAACAATCTCAAGTTCTCATGTCAAACATCAGAGTTGAAATCTTTCAACCCTTGAACAACCTAAGTGCATTTCTTCTGTATCTGAAGATCTTTATATCCTTTCAAATGTGTAGTGTCCACAATTGGATGCAATACTCCAAGAAATACCCATCTAGTATTTTCCACAGGTTCAGCATAATTTCCCTGCTTTTGTGCTTCATACCTCTATTTCTGAATGTCTGGATCCCATATGCTTTACTAACCACATTCTCAACATGCCCTTCTAACTTCATGGATTTATGGATATATACGCCCAGGTCCCCCTGCCTCTGACATCCTACAGAACTTTGTCATTTAGTCCATATTGTCTCTCA